>NDXB01001279.1:16901-142722 GCA_002631895.1 Agapornis roseicollis | reverse complement strand
CACAGAAAGAATAATAAAATATTGGAACGGTCTGCCCAGAGAGGTGGTGGAGTCACCATCCCTGGAGGTGTTTAAAAAGAGACTGGATATAGAACTTGATGACATGGTTTAGTGGAGGTGTAGGGCATGGGTTGGACTTGATGATCTTAGAGGTCCCTTCCAACCTGGTGATTCTGTGTGTGTGATTCTATGTGATATGAATCCCTTTTAATCAATGAACCCGCACTGATACTTTGGGTGTTTGGACCTGAGTGCATTAATGGATAAACTCAAGTTTAGTTGTTAAGTCAAGTTTATCTGTAGGTTTTTCTCCAAAGCTATGTGTTCTAACTTAGCTATGTAGCTGCTAACCCTCTCTGGGTTCTTTTTGCCTCCAGGTTGGTCTAACAGCACCTGTAATCTATCTAAAAGAGGTTTTGCTGGATGTCCAAAAGGGTCACTGACCCATTGCCCTCCCTGCTTCTCTCCAAGCATCTCTGGTCTCTCTAGCCAGTCTGTTTGGATGGGAGAAGCAATGAAAGCTGAAACTCCTGCAGAAGAGCAAATGCCCACCATGAGAAGCTGTCTGGCTAAAAGTGTTGAAACCATAAGAAAGACCCCAGGTGAGCAATTAAAGTCATCTGCAGATGTTCAGTACTCCATTTCTTAAGTACAGAAGTAATGACAGACTATCACTTGAGGAAGCATAATCCCATTATATGATAAAAGGTCTCTCATCCAGTATTTCAGGTAAAATGTTGCCTTGATAACATAATCCCCTTGGCAGGGGTCTGCTGTCTGTTCACCGAGGCTGATCTGGATGCACCTGGGTGAAACTTTTCACCAAGACTTCAGCTATGGCACATTCCCCTTAAAACCCTTCAGGACTGCCAAGAGAAGGATGAGAGAGAGAAAAGGGATGGCAGTGGGAGGGAAAAAGACTGTGGGATCCCTCTCATAGGAGATGAGTGCCCAATGCTGGTTTCAACTCCCCTGACTCAGAAAACCTAAGGTGCAATCTCATATTGTAATCAGAGGGATTGGAACTGGAGAATCTTAAGGGCCTTTCCAAGCCAAACCATTCTATGAGCCTATGTTTCCCTGCTATCAGCTTGGTGCAGAGTGTGAACCTCATGCTGCCATGTGTGGCTATTTTCTATTGCTTTTAAGCTGGCAGGGTGAAGGCATGCTTAGGGAAGACACATTTGTCTGGTTCACATTTCAGATTCTGCTTGCTTTCCATGCATCTTAAGCACTGATTTCACTGGTCTTCACAGAATAACTTCCGATATTTAAATATTTTTACGACTTCAGGACAGTAAAATGATAATTGCACAATATCAGGGCAGTGCAGCCTTTGCAGAGAACCCTGTATCATAGTGAGGAAATAAACAGTGAGTTACAAGCTGTCCAGAGAGGAGGCAGTATTGTGGCATTTATTTGGCTGTTATACACTATCTGTCTAATTACCTCATATCCTAGGACATCCTTAATGTTTTACAAGAGAAGCACAAAGAAATGAAGGTACAAAGCATGCTCCTACAGCTTATGTTTTCTTGTTGATAAACACTTAGTTTTCTCTTTGAGTCGATTTATGCAGCTGTGAATATTTTGTATGAAGCACCTATTCAAGTTTCCCTTTAATTTAGGACATGATAAATGCAGCTTTGTTAGCAAAGTTAAGAGAATGGTGTACAGAGTTTGGTAAATGGGGCTATAAAACCTACAAAAAGCATGTGAAAAATCCCATCTTCAGTGAAGACATGTAGGTCATAGGAAATTACTCCAGCATAGCCCATACACACTAGGTCTTTATTCCTGTCTTCACTCCAAACATTGGACACTCATGTGTCCAATCCTGCAGAAAAATCTAATATGATTTAAAGGCCATAACTGAGATAGAAACTCATCCTAGGGTGAATTGTTCCAATAATTATTCTTGTTAAAAATATGCATCTCAATTCATATTGCAAGCCTCAGCTTTCAGCCACTGGATATTGTTACAGTAATTTCTGCTAAATTAAAAATAACCCTCTTGAATAAAGTCATTTATGTTATGTGAATCCTTCAAGATGATCAAAGTGATAAATCGTCGTCTGTTGATGGGTGCATGGTCTGGTGAAAGGCTACAAAGAAAAGAAAATAGCAAATACCAGTTTGAAGTTCAGTTTGGTTGAAGTTTGCTGAAAATGGAGCTACTTTACACAGGGCTGTATTCTCCATATAGTTTCAATTGGATGTATGTTCATGACGCTATATACTCTGAGCCTCAGCAACAGACTCCTTTAAAGAGTCATTTTAGATGAAGTACATATAGGATTAATTTCAGCCCTGCCCTTTGCAACTCTGTTCATTCAGCAGAGGTTATTTGTCACCTGACGTTGCAAGATTGACTTAGTTGTTTTGGCAAAGGACGCCTGTTGCTTTGGTACATAACAAAATGATTGTCACCAGCATTTGCTGATGGTTACAACAGGTTTGGAGAACTGCTGTAGTTCCCTCCTTCTTATAATGGAAATTACCTGTAGCACATCCATCCCACAGAGCATTGATAGCAAAGGCCAACCATGCAAAAGCAACCATTATTCCCAACATAAGCAATCAGATTCACAATCCAAATGTAGAAGATAAACTAATGTGGATGCAAAAATGTTACATTGCAGTCTCTTCTTTGGTTTATTTACCCTTTTGTTGGGGTTAGCAGTCAGAATGAAATTGCTTTTTATAGCTGCAGTTAATCACATTTATTGCTGTAATAGCTGTAGACCAACATAATCCCACAGCCCAGCAGGGTTTTACTGTGACTGACACTGTCTATATGGAGAAGACATGTTTGTTAAAGGTCATCTGTACTTCATGACAGAATTTACAACCTTACACAGGGAGCTAGATATGACTGTGATTTGGGGCTCCTCTAATGGCAGGAGCTGCCTGTGTCCCCATGCAGGCTCTCACCAAGCAATAAGGCAAAATGCTTCAGTGACCAACAGCATGAGATGCTTCAGAACAACCCTACTGCCTGGTCCATGCTGTTGGTTTAGAGACTATGGCTGTATGTGACAAAGCTTTTTATGCTTTTCTTGGGTATGAAGGCTTTCAATGTGGTGGATGGATCCCAAATCAGGAGCTGCTACCATCTTCAGTCTGCAGTTTTAGCTTTGCAAATGAATTTACTTTAAATATAAGGAAGTCTGTATCTCCTTGCTCTTGTATCTGTTTGCATACTGAGCTGGAGATTTTGATCTGCGTTTGTGTACCTGCTTGTTTTTTCTATGGCTAAGAACTAAAACCAGTTCTTTTGGCATTTCATATAAAACCAGGTATTGCTGGTGGAGTTTATGGCTGTTCTGCTGTGCAAAATGTAGCTATAGATCAAATCCAAAGCTTGACTGGCTTGATGCTAACCAGTTTTGTACTGATAATAATGAAACAGTGGGATCTTATGGGAGCCATAAATCCCTCCAGTAGAGAGGTGGTAGATGTTTATGCAACTGGCCTTGCCGAGATCATCTTTCATCTGTACCTAGTTTAATGTTTTCTCAGGTAATTTTGTGAGAGTAAGTTTATCCTGGCTGGGATTCCATTCAGACTCTGGCACTTCTGCACTTTCAGGAAAGCCTATACTGCTTAATTGATCCTCCCAGAACTGAAATCCATATCCAGCAATTAATAATATTTTCCTAGTTTTCAAATCCTTTTTGAGGTGCTAGAATTTCTCTCAATACATCACTATTGATCCTGCTTAGTGCCTAAAACAAGAAAGATGCCAGAAGGTGTCTGCACACATACCACATGCTCATATCCATATCAAGTCTGAGCGGATGCCAAGCTGATAGTGAACCTGCTGTATATAGTGTCTATAAACTATATATCCTGGAGCAGGCTGCCCTGGTGCAGTCTGATGGACCTCAGTTCTTATTTTATCTTAAAAACTGCTTATTCAACTGCTGTTCCAACTGGAGGGAAAAATTACTCTTTTTTAGTGTGCTATTGCAGTGTTCAATGTCAGCTTCATCTTCACTGTAGTTCTTGGAACTGCTGCAGGGAATTGATCAGCCTGTCACATTCTGTTCTTGCAAGATAAGGTCTCCTCTGCTCAGTGCCTTGATACTGAGCACCACAGGGGATAAGGGGAGTTGGGTTTGTGGGTTAGCCTCCTCTTGTGTTTTGTACAAATCTCAGCAAGTATTTCTCCACTTGCTCTGTTGAAAGGAATTCCCATGCATAGTTTCCAAGAAATCCAACCAGACCCATCACTTTGTACTATAGGGACTAGACTGTTGAGGAGCTATCACAAGGTCCCTTTTGAACAGCCTATGTTATTGTGGCTTTGTCTTAACTAGCCAAGAAGCTTTGGGTTTAGTGGACACTGTGATACATCCACATCTCCAAAAGTCTGCTTATGAGTCCTCTGTTATTAGCTGTCCTATATACCAAATGTGCTGCACTGGCATATGGCAGCAAGCCCTCTGCACCATACCCTATATGCACTGATTCTTGCCCTGCTGTTGACCCATCATCGCGCTTCAGTAATCACAGTAGTAAATACAGCTTCCTGCAACAAATCCCAGGAGATTTCTGAGAGAGAGTTTGCTGTTGTCTCAATAAACTCTCTTGTTCTTTGGCTTTTAACACAGTAATTAGAAATAGATGGAATGAGTAATATTAAGCAGCGCGGTCATGTACTTGAAAGTTAGGAAATGCTTCAAGCAATGGCAGAAATAACTTACACAGTTGTGTCCTGCTGTTGCCCTGCCCTGCTGGTGTATGCTGCTGTACTGGGTTTGCATGGCAAGGTTTTGCTAGTGGGAGGGCTACAGAGGTGGCTTCTCTTGGAAGCTGCCAGAAGCTTCCCCTGTGTCCAATAGAGCCAATGCCAGCAGCTCCAAGATGGATCCTCCACCAGCCAACACGAAGTTCACAAGTGATGATGGTGACACTTCTGGGATAACATAGTTAACAAGGAGGAAAAGTTACTGCGCAGAAGAAATTGCAGCCAGAGAAGAAAGGAGTGAGAATATGTGAGAGAAACAGCTCTGTAGATACCAAGGTCAGTGCAGAAGAAGGTCAAGAGGTGCTCCAGGTACTAGAGCAGAGATTCCCCTGCAGCCGGTGGTGCAGACCATGGTGAGGCAAGATGTGCCCTGCAGCCCATGGAGGTCCACAGTGAAGCAGGAGGATGCTCGAGGCTCTGACCCTGTGGGCAGATCTCACTGGAGCAGGCTTCTGGCAGGATCTGTGGCCCCATGGAGAGAGGAGCCCACACTGGAGCAGGTTTGCTGCGGGACTTGTGACCCCATGAGGGACCCACACTGTACCTACATCGTCTTTACCAAACACATGCAAACTGCTTTTATTTGCCAAGATTCACAGTTTAACTGAGGGAGCAGATTCCCATGGAATAGCAAAACTCTTCAGTGTGATTATGGTGCACAGACCATGCCTAACAACTTTCAGGAGGTTGCTGCATGGCCTGAGGTTTGTACAATTCCACACATTACTGGGAATATCGAAAAATGCCTTCACTGCACCCCCTTCATTTCCTTCACTTCCTACTCTCATAAACAAGTGTAACTTCTGCCTGAATTTAGGGGGAGGAGGGAATAATCATCTAGAATGGAAATTTCAGCCTGAATTATTAAACCTGAGAAATTCATTAGCAAGCTGGAAAGAGTTCTCCAGCTCAGGAGGGACACACACACTCAATAATGTATTATCTCCATGGTGGTCCGTGACAAGTTATTCCTGACCTGAAAATATCCACTTGTACCAAACATTTGCTGCTCCTTCTTCATTCAACAAATAGAGCAGTAGGTTTTTCCATGTTGTGTTTTACAGATTAACACAAATACAGCTATTCTCAAAGAGTAGTGATGCATTTTCTGCCTCTGGGCTTTTCACGCCAACAGTCTTGTGGTCCCATATGCAAAGGGAATCTGTTTGTGTCAGTTATACTTTCTTTTCCTGAATACAATCAAGCTTCCTCTCTATGTCTTGCATCCCCTTTTCCATCTTTCCAGGACCATGTTCAGCTCTGCATGAATTACACCATTTGCTTTCACTTCCCTTTTATCCCCTTCTGGGACATGCATTTCTTCCAGCATTGCCCTGAAGATTTAGGACCAGTTACTTTTTCTTCATTCCATGCAGATTTGACATCGTGAAATCTTTGCTTTAGAGCCTTTTTAAACTTAGAAACCACCCAACCCAATGCTGAATTTAAAATGAGCATAAAAAGAAGCCCTAGGACTTACACACAAACACCATGCCTGAATAAAGTTGTCATTTGCCGATAGGAAGACATGCTTTAGTGTATTTGGAAGAGGTGTGGAGCAATTAGAGACAGGAGAAACTTAAAATAATTAGACTCTAGCTCTTGCAGTATGATTTTCACATTGATAATCCAGGTGAACATGGAGAATACTCCTGGATCCAGGACTGAATAATCAGATCACTTCACAATGCAAATACCAGAGGGCACAATAAAAGTGAGTGAAAAATTTATATGACTGGAAGCTGCATGGTGCACTCCTGATAATCAGGAAGGCTTGGCACATGAGGGAAGCAAGATCAAAAGCATGGCTAGTGAGCATTTTTCAGTGTTAGCAGACCATGTCTCTGTTAGACTTCAGTACACTCTCAGAGCTGTCTGGTTATTTCCTCATGAACCTGCATTGATTTTCTTGCAGATTGTATTAGTTCTAGTCACAAAAGAAATTGTATCTGTTCTACAGCTAATGGAAACCTACAGCTACAATTTTCCTGAAGGCTGCTTTTTCTTGTCAAATGCAAGAAATCAAATACATCTGGGAGCATGCACAGCCTTACAGAAAGAACTTCCACATTAAAGATACCAAAGAGATGGTACCAGTTAGCACTGAGAGTACCGGTCAGTCTAACGTGTACTATATGAATCATTGTTTTCTAAAACTTCTTTGTATCTAGAAACTTCAGAAAAAGCATCCTGAGAGTCTAATTCAATCTGTAGGTGTGCTTAATTGAGAAGGGTAATTAAAAATAAACAAACAAAAAGAATAACCCACCTGGGAATCCTGATGGCATCTAGAGACATGTTATCTGTGTATTTATAAGAGGGTTGTGGGGGGGTTTATGAAGTATAATCTTTCTTCCTCCTATTTATTTATTTTTCTTTCCCCTGTCCCTTCTTCATTTCTTCCCTCCTTCCTTCTGCTCCCTTCTTTCCCCAGGAATTAAATTGCTTTGCAGTTAAGGCTGAACAAATCCTTGATCACCCTATAAATAATCAGGTGACTGTGATCTCTTGGAAGGGAAGAACATGCTTCTTTCAGTTGTTTATGGTGTTCAGGGGAAAAGAGGTTAATCACTGCTTCTGCTGTTCCCATCACCTCTACACTTTGGTTTTTCTTAGTATCCTAGAATCATGGAATAGTTATTGCTGAAACAAGATGGTTTTTCTTGGGAAATTCCTCACCCTCATTTGCACAGGACTCTATATCACTGCGGGGGGCTGAGTTCAGCCCAAGGGTCTTGTTGGAACAGGATGCAGAAATCCTTTCCAGGAGGAGGGGCAGGGCTGAGGGTTGTACAAAGACACCTGAAGCACCTCACAAAAGAGCTTGGATTTTTGAAGGTGAGACAAACACTGGGAGAAAAGAAGGACTTTCCCATTTTCCAGATGGGAAAGACTGTGTCTAACCCTAAATTGCTTGGAAAATGTCAAACTACAGCTGAGATTTAACTTTTTATCTTCTGCTTCATAATCCTGCTTTTCCATTAAGTGATAAAGGAGGAGAGTTTTGCCTAAATTTTTACATCTGAATGCCAAAAGGCCCTATCATCCCCTTTTATATCCCACTCATCCCAAGGGTGAGCTGCTGGGTCTCACTCCTTCCAGCCCACTCTGAGAAATGGTTGAGGGACTGGATCAGGGTTTGGTTGTAACATCTATGTTATAGGGCTCTAAAGTTTAGCTGAGAAAATTCCTTGCCTGAAAGTTTCTGAAAGGTGTGAAGAGGGGATTTTAGGTTCATTGCTGTATCCTGAAGGTCTGATGAGGACTGAAAGCTGAGAGATACAGAAGGATATTTAATCAACTGAGGTTGAGCAAGTGATGCTAATTCCAAGCAGAGCAGAATGATTCCTTGTCCGGCAATTAGAAGCTTGAAATACCTGACTAGCTCTCGTGGGAGGGAGCAACAAGACACTCATGATTCAACTGTATGATAAACAAGGAAATTAAAATCTAAGTCTGACATAAGATCCATAAATCAACCAGCAATGCCAAAGTATTATGGCAAATAGTATTTCATCTCCTACACTGATCTGACAGCTGTGCAACTGCTTACAATGAAGAGAGTGTCACCCACAACTTTGACGTGTCTTGCTCTTTTTGGTTTGAATCTAAATATTGCTCCAACATTGGGCTTGGGTTAAACTTGGAAAATTTGCAAGTTTAAAAGACAGAGGAAAAAACTGTTCCTAGAAGACAAATACAACATAAGGAAAATAGCATGCTGCTAATGAAGTAATTTAAATGCAAATGAAGAAAAAGGTATTTGAAAATTACTGGGAGTTCTTTAAAAGAAGAAAAGGTTGCCATTCATCCCAACAGTGTGCTGTGATTTCAGGATAAACTCTTCTGATACCGAATTTCAGGCCAGAGTAGGGTTTGTGTGTGTGGCTTTTGGGTTCATTTTAAGGCTGAGATGTCAACTGCCTCGGAGCAGGGGTTTTAGACTGAGTTGGCTGACAGCCTTAAGGACAGCAGTGGGAATAGCAAGTCAGTAATTGATTTGAAATGAAATATTCATATAATCCCCAGGGAAGAGGCAGTCCAATACCCTTCTCTGCCCATACCACAGATGTCATCATTAAAGCTGGTGTTGCTCAATACACACTTCGATTTGATTGGCATAGGATCCCCATCACTCTTTTTGGTTGGGTTTTACCAGATTTTATTTTCTTCCCCTTTAATCCAGACAACTGTTTGGTTTTGTGGCATGATCTGGAGAGTCCTGCTTCAGAAAGGCTGGCTGTGTTCCCACTGAATAAAAAATGGCATCCTGTAAAACCAGATGAATTGTAGCAACTCCTCTTGTGGGGGATGCTCCGCAATTAGGGAATGGCATTAGGCTACAGTCGGAATAAAAAATTAAAGGAGCATTAAGATCATGGCTGCACTTTACGGGCACACACATCACGCCACAGCTCTGGTAGTGCATCGGTGACATATCCCAGCAGGGATCTAGCAAAGGGACTTCTTTGTACCACATTACAGAGGTTCCCTAGCCCAGTTTAAAGACAATGTAATGAATTTTAAGCAGTCTGGGGAGACGACAAGGCTGTTGTGATCACGCAAAACAAGCTAATAGTCCTCTAGTGCCATAGGACACGGGATACATGTCACGTCCAGAATGGCCGATTGGATTGTGCTAAACTGATAATTTTTAATAATTGCTGAGCCTTACGCACTGTGCATGAGTCTCTCTTGGTAGCATGGATGTGTGGAAGGGGGAGGGAGACTCCTTTTTCTCTGAGGTATAGCTGGAGCCTCCATCGTAAGCTGGTAGAAGCTCGGTTGCTGTTGAATCTGACAAAAGATGCTGGATGCTGCTGTTGCCCCTGACAACCGTTGCTAAGATACTTCTGCTGGCATACAGAAGAATTGAAATCGCTGCAGATTATGGCCCTATTTATCATAGTTGTATGAATAGTCTTGTTAAGAGAATGCATGACATATAAATTTAGTACCACACACGATAGAAATGTAACGCACACGTCACAAGAGGAGACTGTTGTAGCAGGATATTAGCTGGCTTATAAATAGTTATCTCAGCCTGTACTTCCCTCCTTTGGTGGTTTCTCATTTAAACTTTTGGGAGAGTCTCTGAATTATAAAGCAGTGCCTAGCTGCTTAAGAAATTGGCTTTTTATAGAAGAGTCTAACAGGAGCAGGGGGATGAAAAATACTGGCAGTGTCAGAGTAACATTATTATTAGGTAGCAGCGAGTGATGTATCGTGTTGGCCAAATTCTGCTGCCAGTTGCTGCAGCTTGGGTGAGGAGTGAGTCCCTCAGCATCAGCATCTGATCTGGAGGATCCAGCCTCTGCCAGCCTGGATTGTAACTGGCCACAAAATGAATGGCTTCTTTTCATCATTAGATCATTTTATTAATAAATTACTGTAGCTCTTCTGATATAATTCACTTCCTGAGGTGAAAAGGATTCATGCCAATACTTGTTTTGTATTTAATGGATTCATTATGCTTTTCATCATAAAATTCATCAATGTTAATTGAATGGATTAGCTAAATGTAATTAGAAGAGGGATATGTAAGGGGGAGGGAGTGTGCCTCGATGTCTTTACTTTCTCCTATGGCTCTTTGCTTTAACTACTGCCTGAATGTTAATTCCCCTCTTCCTATTACCCTTTCCGATTTGGCTAATCAATATAATCTGTGCATTCATGTCAGGGATCATACAGTGTGTTAAACTGCAGGTTAATTCAGGACCAAATGAAACATTATTGGAGTTTCAGGGACAGTGGGTTTCTCATGATGGTGAGGTGGGTTTTTTCCCCCGAATGTCCTATTTTGTAGCAGCATCTTGGTTAGAAAATTTTGGCGACTTTTCAGAAATGACCATACACCCCAATTATTCCCCTTTTAGTTGTGCAATGATTGTTAGCACACCTGATAATCACTTCCCAGGGTACAGGAACAGAGAGCCAAGAACAGTTTCTGAGTGCTCTGGTTTTGGCCGGCTATAAGTAAATTAAGCAGTGATTAGGTTTCTGTAGCCACTTTTCCTGCAGATAAGATAATTGAAGCTGCAGCAGCTGCCTCAGGGAGAAATGTCATACCTGCCTCACCATTTTCTTCGTGTCAAGGATGCATTTATGTCACATCTTTATAGGTCAATAAACAGCTACAAGGGAATTTCAGCTGTGGGATGTTAAAGTAATGGAGCTTCCATCCTCACAGAACATTAATGCTTCTAAATAGGCCAGACCTGGTTGTTTCAGATCTCAATTACATTTACTCAAAGATAGGAAGGTAGATCTCAAATCAATACTTGCAAGGCAGAGACCACAGAAGAGGAGACCCTTGGCCTAGGTTCAGTAATGAAATTATGTGCTTGAAATGTAAGTTTTGCTGCTGCTACAGCAGTGAGACCTTTGCAATAGGAGTGTTAAAATGCCTCTAGACTTAAAGCCTTTAAAGCTTAACCATGCAGTGGTTGCATGATCATACGTGGACTTTGAAGGAAGCCCTGTGTCAGGTCAATGGGTGTCACAGCAGGACACAGCAGCCAGAAGAGGCTGAGTCAGCATCCTTGTCCTCAGGAGACCCAGCATCATTAAATCGGGTGAGGGTGCTGGGGCAAGAGACTGGTTTAGGGACCTATGGAATCCCTTTTGTCTGTTGAGCTGGCTGGGGAGCTCTTGTGTGCCATAGGAGTGGGGTGACAGGCAGTGATAGGGCTGTCAGTGCTGCGTGAGACTGTGGAGCATGTCTGCACAGTAAGTTTACTTCTACACTGGTGGAGAATAGTGGGATCTAGAGAGGAGAATGGAACCAGCCTGGATTCCTTCAATGCACACAAAATACTGCTTGAATAAAGAGGTTTTGCTGTTGCAGTAGAGAGATGGCATCCTGGATCCGGTAGCTTTAACTTGGCAATGTATCCTGTCCTTCTCCCATCCCTTTTGTGAACACAAAGGTATGACTGGGGAATGCAAGGTGGAGTTTATCTATAAGGAAGTGTTAATGTGCACCTGTATTTGATTCCAAATACCTATCTATACATGCTTTCATTTTTCACCTTTACAATAGTTATTCATGTTCTTTTCTGTAGGAAGCACGAGAGGGATGTTTTGTGTGAGAACAGCTCCTCTGTGGGCAATCAGGAACATTTTTATTGTCAGAGCCAAGCAATAATCTCATGGAAAAAGGAAAGATCTACTGCTATAATCTCCCTTCTAACACCAAGCCAGTTCTGGTGAGAAAATTGCTTGCAGCCATGTGTACTATCTCTGAAAGCACCCCAAGGTGTGTTTCGGGAGACCCTGCCCAGCTGGGAGCCAGAGCAGACATCCATCCTCTGCCAAACAGGAGCTTAGCTGAATCTCACCTTTGCAAATGAGAGCAGGAGGTGGCTGAGGCACAGAGAAGGGCATAGTAAGGTAATGCAATTACTTAGGTTTGCTGGGGAGCCCACAGGTATGCTGTGAAATACTGATTTCTACACATGCAACATAGCTTGTGTTTGCAAGGAGAGCTGGATTTGTCCCAGGTCTTCCCATGCTGAAACACAGCACTTTCCCAGGCTGATCAGGAGAGATGAAGCTGCCCTATTGAGGAGAAAGACAACACTGATTTGGGGGATAAGTCCAGTGTGAAGGTTAAACATTTTCTAAGTCAAAATTTTCTGCTATCTATAAATGTGGGCTTCTTCCTTGCCAAGTGATAAATCCTTAAAACTTACAGGAGCAAATGTTATTGTCCTACTACCTTACTTGTTATATCAGGGATGTCATAAGGATCTGCAAGCCTATGAACCTCCACGTCTCCTCACCAGGCGTCGTGGGCAGGGTTGGCAGCACCCCCTCCACCCCTCAGCCTCTGTGCTTGGACAGTGGAGGGTGTGAAGGGAGGATGCTTTCAACCATCTGGAGGAAGGGCCCGCAGAGGGAGCTGCGGCACAGGCTTTCCCGGAGGGTTGCCCAGCTCTCCGAGCCAGGAGCGCATCCAGGTCCCCCCTTGACTGTTTGTGCACAAGCAATGTGTGTCCTGTGCCTGCAGCATTGTCTTCTCAGGATGGCAAAGCTCCAGTCTGGAAAGTCCTTTGCAGAGCCCGGTATCCCTTGCTGTGCATGAGCACCACAGGCATGGGGACAGCCTGCCTGGAGGGACAGACAGTATCAGGTGGGACACACAGGGAGACAACAGGAACTGCCCCTTCTCAAAGGCAGGAGCAAGATTTGGCCTTGAGTTGCAAGTACCTCCTTGGCTGCACTGCCTTTGGGGGTCTCTGTTGCTTCCCTGTGAAATGGGTGATGAGTTCTAAAAAAGTTAGGAGGGAATCTGGGGTTCTGCCTGTATCCATAGTCTGTGGGAGCAGCTCTTGCAGTACCTCCTAGCACTGATGTGACCCTGTATTGTAGATGGCAAATGTGGGGAACATTGTGGGTCACCACAGAAAGTGGGTTATGGCCAGCACATGGGGACATGAGGCAGTGAAAGAGCTTTCTGACCACACTGGGGCAGGAGCCTTCATCCCCGAGTGCTTGTTTCATCAACCATAAAATCAGAGGAAGGTTATTTACCTTCTCTGGAAAGGGTGGTGAGGTTTCTGTTGAGCTGTGTGTGAGGTTGTTATTTGTCTTCTGGATCTGTTTATAGGAACTTTTAATTTAACATTCCATTGCTGATGTTCAGCAATAGACCTTTCTCAGCCTGTCTTGCAAAATCTATTACCACTGCTCATTGGACCAGACAGAAGAGAGAAACTGATGTCTTTTATTACTTGATCTATACATGGTTTGTTGCCTGGGAAGATAAAATATTCCATATTTATTGAGAATCTGCATTATTGAGAATTGTATCAATGCTTGGTTTATGCTTATTGACATTACATTTCGACTGGCTGGTTGACTGCTGTGTTGCATTTGACCAAGCTTAACTTTGTTTCTAGGTCACAGCAATCTCTTGTCCTGATAAAGAGTAAAGGAGGGAATTTCCTATTTTGAACACAAAATAATTATAATTTAATTTTTATTTTGAGATATGCACACTGATGCATACAGGCCTTGGTATTTGTGCAGTCCACTGGGGAGTCATTCTGACTTTGAAGTGCAGAATTGTGTTCATATTTAATAATGAGTTCTTTTTAAAGTGAGGCTTAATGGAGGCTTGTTGATAATTATTCTGCCTCATTGATAAAGATCCCAAACACACAAGAGTTCCAAATTATTTCACAGATGATTTATATGCACAAAGTGTAACTAGGACCAAGTCATTTCCTTGGTAGCTTGGATCTCATTGGAATATAGAAAAATATCACTTAGGAAAACTTTTCTACTTTCTTGTTTGACTGACACTGAAAAATCAGATATGACTTGCAACAGAAAAGGGTATAAAATGATGCACACTATGACTGAGTGTTATTGAAATGCTGCTTTGAAGTCAGGATTATAAATTGCCTCATGGGTGCTTTTAATGTACCCCTTCTATGTATTATCAGAAAACTTCACAAATGTCAGCTTTATAAACATCTCTCTGAGAAGGGAAGATGCTATTACCACTGTCTTACAGATAAGCAGCTGTAGTACAAGAGAGTTTAAGGTCAAAAATGTCCACTCAATTTAGCTACATTATTGAAAACACCTAGAACTTGATTTTTCAAAGCATTATACAATGCAATATAAACTTAAAGCACTACTAAGACTGACTTCAGTACTCAGTGTCATTCCAGATTGAATTCTAGATTGGATTTCCTCTTGATTTCAGCCTGAAGAAAGAGGAAAGCACAAGATATGGGAAAGCTGCAGATTAAATAAGTGAGATGCCCTGTACCATGCAGGAAGCCAGTGGCAGAGGAAGGGGCAGAGCTCTGGTCTCCTCCAGGGTGTTCAGTAAGATCTAATAAGGAACACTTAACAGAGGTGTCAAAGTGTGTCATGGTCAGGAAAATGATGGTTAGCTAAAATGGACTTTTTCTGTAGAAAAAAGGCAATGTTAATGTATTTACACATAGCAGGGAAAAATATATATGAATGATTGAAATGGCCACTTGTGACATTTTCAGATGAATAGTTTCTTTTTCATTGTGAACAGTATTTTTGCTCGGGAAAGTTTCTTCATTTCTGGTGAAGTTAAAATCCAAGTTTATACTGAAATAGCGATTGATGCATTATGGGGAAGGAAGGAGTGTTTGAATGATCAGGCACTTTTTAGGAATTCATCTCACCATCCTGGTATGGGATGGAAACAAACCCAATTCAGGTTTTTACCTTGCATAAGATAGGAGCCCTTGTTTAACTCTCTATAATCCTGCCTGCACTTGCAGTAAGCCTAAACAACTTAATCCCCATACCTTTCTGCCACAGTCTTTGCCCACTTCCCAGATTCAGTTGGTCATGGACATCACCCTCCTCAATTACTCACCCACAATTCATCCTCAGTAACTGACCATCCTGCATCCTAAATAAGTCCTCCAGGGAGGAAAAAACAAAGGTGATAGTGTAATGAAAGACTCTTTCACAATATATAAGTACCAGGTGTGGGATTAAGCCTGCCTAATTTCAGCTCCCAATTTGTATCTATAATTTAAGCACCCAGCTACCCAGTCCTGGGAGGGAGGGCAGAAAATCCCTGTGTGATCAGCAGGGAGAGGTAGGTGCCTCTGGAAGGAGTTGCAGGCTGCTGCAATTGGGTGCCTGTGGTAGGTTGGTGGTGGATTAACTCAGCCTCCTTGTCCTGAATTTAATATCTGACTGTTTCGGGTGCTTTGCTCTTTGGGATCCCTGGACGGGGCTCTGGTTTGGACATTGATTCCACACTCCTGGAAATGCACATTTCCAGAGCTGGGTTGGGACTGCTAGTGATGAAGGCGCTCTGAAATCCCACATGGGTTATGCTCTCCCCACACAAGTGCATCTCCTGTTTCCCAGTTCTTGGGTGCAGGAAGTCAACCAACCTGCTGCAGCTGCTCAGGCTGGGATAGGATGTCCAAGCAGTTTACATAAGACATTGTTAAAAGCCACAAGAAAGCACAGTTTTATGATAAGGAAACAGGATCTAAATTAAACAGTATATACAGGGAGCTGTGCATTTGTTTATGAAACACATTCTTACTCAGGGAAAAGGAAAGGTCTTGGTGCATCTCTGTCTGTGATTCTTATCCTAATGCGCTTGGGCTAGACTGTGTACAGAGAGACCCCAGCAATGACCCCTTCTCTGTTATTCCTAACACAGTGACATTTGCCTCTTTCTTAGGAGCAGATGGAATTAATTTTTCACTCTCCACTCTGGGCCCCTTCTGGCTATAGGCAGTCTGTGGAATTGGTGTGGGTTGTGTTACACAGCCTGTTTGACACCTCGGGTCAGAGCTGAACCACGGGCAGAGTGAAATTGAATTTTTCCTCCTGAACTCCCCCTTTCTTATTTTTTCTGCAGGTCTCAATTGTGTTCAAGTTTTGCTCCTACCAAGTGTCATACCGAGTCTAACACCATGTGTACATTAACTGTACTTCCCCTTGCAGACAGATGAACCATCGTATGAGAAAGGGCTCATTTAAATTCTGCACTATAATAGAGTTCCAGATCCATGCACTCCAAATCATGAGTCATTTTCCTTCCCTAATAGTATCAGTTAAAAAAGTACTTTAGCAGAAAGGTTGTGGTTTGTTGTGTTTTCGTTTCTATTTTATTTTTGTCACCTGCAGTTAGGAATTTCCCATTTGAAGGCTTATTCCTCAAGAACAAATGTTGGGAACTTTAATCCCATGTCTCCCAGAGCTTGGCTTTAAAGAAAAAGGATCAGGCACAAAGCTGAAGGGCCCAAACAATGGGTTCAATATACAGGCAATTCCATACTGCTGGACATTTCAACGAAGAAAATGCCTGATGTATATTGTATATAGTCATAGAATCACAGAATAATTAAGGTTGGAAAGGACCTGAAGATCATCTAGTTCCAACCCCCCTGCTTTGTTTATGCTACTCTGCTCCATTATGCAATGTATAGAGCTATCTCATCTGTGTCAGGACAGCAGGGCTCTCTGCTCCTTAACAAACTTTCACGTGTCACATATTTTAGCCCAAGCCCTTATTCACCAGTCCATCCTTCCCCCAGTTCTTCAGTTACTGAAACCACCATTTTCTATCATATTCATCAGTCAAGAGCACTTCAATCTATTGCCATCCAGAGCTGACTGTTTCATGCGACCACTGAAACCTTTGGAAAGTCCTTGACAACTTCAAACATGCATAAAGCAAAAAAAAAAGGCAAGTGTGTACTACTTCTATGATAAGTGAGGTAAAAAAAGAGCAGAGAAGATGCAGTGACAAGTAGTATATCATTTGTCAGCATATGAATCTGGGGTCTTTGCCATGGTAAGCTCATGTGCATCTCTCATGTGCCAATGAGCTAGTACAGATTCATTGTCTTATATTACTGCCTCTGTGTTTTGAGTTGGAAGAGCTGGGATCCTTTTCTCTGTACTAGGGGACAACTGTCTTGTAATCAGACCATAATATCACTCTATCATACAAATAATGTGTCTTATGGCACAATGGCAGTGTTTGAAGACCTTGGCCATGTTTCCTTAGCAAGCAGTGTGACACATCAGCAGCAGGTCTATAATGGTTGGTGCTAAGGACCCCTTTGAAACACCAAAATCATTTCAAGGCATTTACTCCAGACTACGGCTAACCACATCCATTGAACCATCTGGTCCATCAGTGCTTGGAGCACATTAGGTGTATTCCTGCAAGGCTTCTGCAGCATCTTACAGTTGAGGTTCACCTGGAAGAAATCCAGATAATTTGCTCCAAGACACCTCTGTGAGCTCAATCACACAGCAGTAAGGGGAGACAACCAGAAGATTCACTCCAGAAGAACATTCCCTCTGTAAAACAAAACATGGCTTTACACACACTCCTTGTTGGCAAGGTGCAGTGGTTGGTCAGGGCAGAGGGCTGGCTCCATGTTTGTGCTCTCTGGCAGAGCTGCAAGGGTTCTGCTCCTTCATTTGGCAATACCTGTGCTGCTGGTCCTCACGATACTTAGAGAGGCTGCTGTTTCCTCATTGGGATCTGCCATGATTTGGGTGGTTCATGGCTTCACAGATGAGAGCTGCAAGAGCAGAACGTCACTAATCAGCAGGGACTTTTCCACACATCTCAGTGAGAATGAAAGTACTCAGCTACTTAGAAAAAGATCAGAATGGGATAAAAATGGACAAGGAGGCAAACCAAAGAGAGGAGAAACCATGTTTGTCCATCATCCTTATTGAGAAAAGCCCATGAGCTCCATCCTCTTCTCTAGTTGTGACATTGGCCATGTAGTATTCTAGCAGGTATAAACCAGGATAAGGTTCATCTGGACTGATAAAGACCCAGGTCACCAGGGACAACTTGATTCATTGGTAGCACCTTCAGGCTGCTATGAACCTTCAGCTGACCTGGGAATGGAGGAGCATCCTTCCTATATCTACTCCAGATGTTGGTATAGGCCTTAGTACCACAATACATTTTTTGATAGCCATTAGGGTCCTACAAGAGGTATGATTTCAAGAGATTTCATAGGCTTTTTGCTTTCCTGAGTCAAATTTACAGGCTGGAGGAGATAGGTTTGTTGTAATCTAGCTTGCAAATATGTTACTTCAACCAATCAGATTGCAGACATGAAAGGAGCTTTGTCAGTATTTTATAGATATGGATCTTAAAGTTATGGACATTAAAGTTTGTTTAAGAGATAGGTTTGGCAAGGTAAGCCCTACAAGATACAGCAATGGGACAAACTAATAGTCATATGAAATGGATATTCAGAGTTTAGAAGTGACTTTTCAGAATAAAAGAAGACTGATTATGGCACTACTGCTTTGCTAATTTGAAGGTGGATGTACTCTTACAGATGCAACCTGAGCAATTTTATGATGTTCCTGCTGTTGTTGGGCCAACAGCCAAACCCCAGTTGCCTTAACAACTTGTGTGAATGCTCCTAGACCATCTCAGTATGAACTCAGCCAGGTTTAATAACCTTTTGCCCCATAGGAATCCTGAGTTAGTTGAGAGTTATTTTTAATCACATGTGGTGCCTCTCACCACAAGTGATCCATGCAGCCCCAACCATCAGCAGGCATCATTCATCTGCAAACCACTCACATGCCACATGAAAAATGTAGCTCGTGACCTCCTGCTCCCTGAAGAACAGTCGATATTAAAAGCAATCCCACCGTATTCAATGATACAGGCAGAGGTCACATCAGGGTGGCCCTTGCTAATGCACTGTGTCAGTATTTCTTTAGTGACCCCATCAGTCCTCTCAGAATTATCTTTCTTTAAAAGATGTCATGTCTGTCTGCTCATGAAGAAAACCTTCTAGATGAGATTTGATCTTGCATGTTCCTGCATCTAGAGAGACAGAATCATGGAAGAGGCATTCTGACCCCTTTATTTCAGGGGGATTTTGACTCTGAAACTTAGTGACACTTTAATTATTACCTGTCCTTTAAGAGAGAGAAATACAGCCATTCTGGGGCTGTTAGGGAAATGGCAGGACATACACATGCTCAAAAATGCTAAAAACATGTCTGTAAGCTCCTGGGCTGAGACTCAAGAGCATATGGTCTTCTATGAGAATGAGGGATTGGCAACCATGGCACAAAGTCCACGAGTTCAGTCTTTGTTGTAGCAAGAGTAAGAGATTTTCAGTCAGCGTATATTATTCATCAGAGAGTGTGTATGTGTGTTTTTAAATAAAACATGATTATGTTTCTTTTGGATTGGTTTTGCATACTTTAAAGCTAAGTATCTTTCACCAGTTGGTTGGGCTTTCAGGCTCTGGCATTTTAACCAAACCAAATAAGCATTCTCAAACTTTCCTAAATGTATATGTAAAATCACTGGAAAAGTTAAATTTGCCATAAATCTCATCTTTCTGCAGAGGTTGAAGCTACTATTTTAATTCTGCTATCATGTATTTCAAGCTTCCAAATTCCACATCAGAGTCCTAAGGGAATAGGAGAGTGGGCATGAAATAAGGTTGGAGAGGGTTAGGTCTGTTTATTTGCTGCCTTCTATATGTTTGGGGTTTAGATTTGTGCAGTTATTTTCATTGTCTTCCTTGTAACAACAAGATATTATGTCTGTAAAAGTGAACCTTATATTCTCAGGAGCTTTCAGAAAAAGAAATATGAAATGCTGTAAGATTTGCAGTACAATGATGGAAACTGGCAGTTCTCAAATAGGATGAAATGATTTTGGTTTAGTCTTATTCTTGTGTATCCCTTAGTCTTCTACCATCCTCCCTTAAAGTCAAGTATTATCTGTGTTTTTTCTAGTGTTCCTCTAACACTTTTGCTCTCCACTTGGCATATGCAATCCAACTATAGAGCAGAGCAGAGCTGATAAATTAAGATACTTAAGACAAGATCTGATTTCAGAAAACAGGCAGAATTTTGTGTGTTTTTCAGACAAAACCCATTGAATTGCCTACATGACTTTGCCAGACCATTAGAGAAAGCTGCGGTTGCGGGAGAGGAAGCAAATTGTTGCGCTCATATTCCTGTCATTGTCTGATTTGGATTTCCCCTGCAAGAAACATTCTGGAGTTACTTAATTACTGCTGATTACCTATTCACAAGAGAGGTTCTTAGTGGAAACACACATCTTCATGCCCTCTTCTACAATACTTGTATTATGAAGAAATAATTGCATAAAACAGCTGCTTCCTATTTCCTGCAGGCTGGCTGCTCTTGGGAATGGCAGCTCTTGAGAACAGCCCCTTTTAGTCATGTGGCTCCCATGGATCTGAGCACAGCTCAGATGGTGGTATTCACCACCCTGAAAAACAGGACATTTTGCAACCCCACATGTTCAGATCAGCGTTTCTGCTACACCAGTGGCCAGCAATTTCCTCTTGCAAACCTTCCAAGGACGGCCTCTGAGCTCCATGGTAGTTAGATGTGCTTAGCATGGACCCAGTGGGTTGCTGGCTCCTCCTTCTGACCCTGAAGCAGTGGCATTGCTCCTCTGGCTGACTTGGAGGCAAACCTTACATAGGAAAAGCCCAGTTTTTGTCTCATGCTACTGGAAGTGACTCTGAGTTTTTTGCCCATATTACCCATATTACCCAAGGACACCACAGTCATAGCCCCTACTACACAGAGGTAGGTCAACAGCCTTGAGCAACCTTTGAAGTCCACAGAGATAAGAAATCCCCTCACGGGCAGCTTTAAGGGCAAGGCAGCTCAAGATACCCATAATGAGGAGTTTCTCCCGTGCTCAGAGTGGAAGCTGCTGTATAAATTGAGCAGTTGCATCAAGCATTGTGAGCTACAGAGACTTCCAATGCAGACCCATCATGTCATTTATTTAAGCAGGCTTGTTCATGGAAAGTGGCTTGATGATTTGGGAGAATGGTCTGTACACTGCGAGTGTTAAATGACCCCTGATAAATAAGGAAAGCCTATTAACAGGCTGCTCTGAAAGCAATCAGCCTTAATTATCTCAAAATGCAGGCTTTGCCAGACTATAAAACCCTCTTATTTATTTTTAAAGTTTTGAAAACATCTGTAAGCTAAATATATTTGACTGTGTATTTATACAGATACATGCCCATGTTTGTGGTGATGATTCGAGGAGAATGGATTCCTGCTACTCATTTCTTCTGTTTCTCCTTTTTATTTGGCTCTGGTTATACTTTCTGACTGCAGCAGTTAAATGCTTGGTGTCAGCGAAATGCATATTCTTTCCCTGCATTTTTGGTCTTTTGAAGGAAGATTTGCTCTCACCCTCCCAAAACAAAATCCTCACCCAAAACCTACTTAAAAAGTCCTTTGATGTCCTCTTACTCAGTATAAATATATAGCATTCTAGATCTCAACCCTCCTCTTTTTGCTAGCCTAGGCACTAATTCTTCCATGTAATAAAACTTTGTTATAGGGCAGTTGAATGCCACATCTAATCACTGATTAGACCATAATGAGTCGCATGTTATATTAACATACTCGAGCTTTAATTTCACCGTGAGCATCTTTCTTTATTCTGTTATAAAGGAGGGCAAGATGTAACACACTTTTCATTGGTGTTATCAAGTGTAAGGAGTGGAATTATTTCAATTCTTAAGAAGAAACCAACCCCAGTGCTGCCTTTTCCAGCTGCAGGATTTGCATTCACAAAATGGAAATGCTTATCTGATGGTTCATGCTGAGTGCAGCATCACATGCAGTCATTAATGATCAGAATCTTTCTAATTCAGGTGTTAAATTTTAAGTGACTGTGCTGATTAATACCAAGTAACACAAGGCAGGAGTGACTGCATTTTGCTCACAAGGGGCTGACTGCTGTGGGGATCTAATGGTGTCAGAACACCCCCATTAAATGTAGCTCAGCTGTGCTGCATTACCTTCCAAAATCCAGTTGTGCAATCACCATTTCCAGCCCTATATTCAAAGCACTGTCCTCTTATCTTACACAGGAGTAGCTAAATGGGTTGTCAGGCTTTATCCTTCTTTCTCTTGTTGATGCTGATTTGGTGAATGAGAAAGATTTTACTTGTTCTTAAAAGTGCATGAGGTAAGGAAGAAGGAGCTACCACTGGCTTTTCCATCCTCTGGACTTCTGACGATAGATACTTTGCCTGAAATCATACACCTCTTGTGTCACTTGCATTTATTTCGTTAGCAATGTCAATGCCAAGACACAGGTCAAGATAAGCACTGAAAGCTGCCACCTCGACTATTTGCTGCTCTGGGTCAGTAGAGGCCAGCAGACTCTGTGCTCCCCTTATTTACTCATCCACTTGAGCTGCCGTCTAACTGGATTAAGTGATCCAATCCATCATGTTTGCAATAATCTCACTGAAGCAATTGATTGGGAAAGAATAGATTAATGTAACCCCATGAGCCCCACTTTGCTTTGGCTCATGATACAGCCACTTGCTCCATGGCTGTGGTCAAGCCCTTTTGAGGCTGTGGGTGTTAAGGATTGTTTCTTATTCTCTTCCCACATGCTGGAGTGCTTTCCAGGCTGACAGTGATCACTGGAAAACACTGCTTTCCATATGCCTGCCATTGCTAGTCACCAAGGTGCTGACTATGAGGTTAAAATATATTTATTTATTTATTTATATAAAACACAATATACTAAAGAGAAGTCATGCCTTAATCCAGACCCTGAATATCGTTTATGCTATTCCACCATAATGTTTACCCATTTTCCTTAAAATGCCTTTAACACCCTATTTGTTAAATTGCAAACAGATAAAACCCAAAGCAGAAAACACAGGTGAAAAGCTGGTAAGGAGAGGTGAAAAGAAAAAAAAGTTCATAACCCTGCACTTAGGTTAACCCTAGCAGCTTCTCCTCTGCTGTATTGTCTGCTCTTGGTGCTCTATCATCTTGAGATTGCATTCATTGGATAGATCCCCAAACTAGTGCACCCCATTTGATTATATATTGTATATATTTGATTATATAGTCTGGCTCCATCACCAGAGGTCATTCAGGTTTGACCGCCCTTCACCTCACTCAGATCACAGAACAATCTTGTCCTTCCATTCATCCAGTCTCCTGTTGCCACCATCCACTTTGGTTGTGCTCATGTCCTTGAGCATTGGCCTGAGTATTTCAGCCCTGCCCACAAGGGCCAGAGGTGATTTTTCTGACCTAGTTTGGGAAGTCTCAAAATCAGACATCTAATTCTGAGCTATTCACCCTGCTGTCTGCCTATAGTCAATGGAAAGTAGTAGATGCCTCCAACAGGAGGCTCATCTCATCCTAAAATTGGCATCTAAGACCAGATGAGTGGCCTCTGAATACCTGTGGCTAGAAGGAAGCATAGTGTGGGGCGACTAACTTAAAATTAGGCATCTGACTTTGACGTGTCAGAGTTCAAATGAGAGAAATCCTTTCCTTAATGACTATTTTTACTTGGAGTAAGCCTAACTCACACCTCCAGGCTGGACTTGGGAAAGCTTTTTCTTGAATGTCTGGAGTCTTTCCAGAGCATACTAGAGTTTTTCTCAGAGCCAGCTGATGACTGTCCCTTGTTTAGGATGGAGTAAAGGGAGGAGAAAGTTTGGAGACCTGTCCCTTTGTCCCACTGCAGTGGTAGATCACAGAGGTGAGGGTTTGGGAGGTCTGTCAGTGTCCCATAAGGAAGGTAGATCCCTCCCCCAGGCAAATTGTGAGGTTTCTCAATGCTGTGAGAAGCCCCTTTCTGCCACACTGCATCTGTAGAGCCAGATGGCTTCAGGCTGCTCCGTGTTGGAGCACAAGATCAACTTCACTATCACTGAAAAAGCAGTTTTCTTGGAGCCCCTGGGCCGTGAACTTCCTACCTGATAAGCAGCGATGACAACCTAGGTGAGGCAGCAGCTGTACCTGGCTGCTAACTCTGGCACATGTGACTGCAAGAGAATTAATGCCAGACAAGTCCCGTGGCACATTGCATGGAGCTGATTATTCACTATGTGTAGCAGAGCAGGTGGTCTGCCGTCAAACAGAAGGACAAGTGCTTTACCCCCCCAGAGGCTGGAATCCAAGAAAACACATTTCCTTGTCTTTGACTACTCTAACAGAGTGAAGGGTTTTCTGAGCATCTTGAGCAGATCAGAATGAGGGACTAGAGTGATCCTTTGCACCTGTGATTCTTCATCCAGTGCAGAATACAACCAAGGGGCAGTGTTATCCCAAAGGTGGAAATGGCAGCAGCAAGGGTGGAAGAGGGCTGTGTTGTCTGTCCTGCCTCTCCCCTCTGTACACCAAGCACTGCACAGCATCCAAGTTAATACACTTTTATCAAATGCAAGAGGAAATATAGGTGAAAATGTTAAGGTTGAGGGCTGGTAGGCTTGCTAGTGTTTAAAATTGCAATGGCTTTCAGTGTAGTTTTTGTCCCAGTATGTAACTTTCATGTGTTGAAAGCTGCCAGGAGAAACCGCTAAAGGTGCAGTTAGTAGCTATTGTTGCATTGTAAATCAGATGGGAAAATGAGAGTGGGTCAATAAAAATAAATAAGAGGGATGGTCCCCTGGGTGGCACAGAAAAGCCAGTGCTTTTGTCTGAAAATTACGTATTTCTCTCTCAGTAGTCAAGGATATTTCATTATATATTAAAACACAGGTGAAGCAGTACTGATGTGATTTACTGATACTGCTCCTTGTCTAGTGCCCCACAGTAACTGCATAAAACTGAACTGCTGCAAAACAGTAGAAGAGACCCTCCTGGTTGCATTCTGGGTGCTGTTGCCCATTATCCCCTGTTTGAAACATGCTACACACAGGAGCATCCTTTCCCCAAAACCTCTTATTAGTCCTATATAACTTCTCCAAGATATTCAGATTTCTTGTAGTACTTACCTTCCTGTCCATGCAGTCTGGTAACAACACTGGAGTTACTCTTCTCTAACTAGAGCTCCTCCAATCCCCATGCAAAACTTCATATGAACCCCGGACTTTACCTCTGTCCCTCTCCCAAGAAGAGATGTTGGTTCATAGCTCTTAGTGTACTAGGGTAAACTGCCCAAATCATTTTTACTCCTTGGTACAGACAAGTTTGACCTCTGGCATTTAAAGATCAAAGGCTCCTATCTGACACCATTGTAAGGTCTAACTTCCACTTCATTTGATCTGTTTATATGGCCGCTATTTTCCACATCATTGACAAGGCACTGGGTGGGTGATTTGTCATGAGGTTGACAGTTATAGACCGTAATGTGTATAAATAGCCCCTGTTTTTTAAGGTAATCAATGGAAAAATGAGGCTGAAAATCTGAAAGGTTACAAATAGATGTATTTACTCCTGCCTTTTGCCGGCACAAGGGGCAGGGGTCTTCACTGGAAACATTCACACAAAACATTTGTTTCATGGGCTGCCCATGAGCCAAGACTGCAGCAGCTCTGCTGGTGACAAAAGGGCTGTCTCTTTATTTTGCCATCACAGAGAGCTCTGCTTTGCAGTTGTGCTACTTCCATATGATAGGGTTTATAATGTGTGCAGGTGTATGAGGCACCCCACAATTGTGGGGCAAAATAGCAATCAAGCCCATCACACAGTGTGTACAGATGGTGCTCACAGAGAGGAATAAGCATGTACATGTTCCACAGAGAGGAATAAGCATGTAATCTACTGCTTCCCAGCAATGAATATGGTTTCTTCCTAAGCTAGAAGATGCAGCCGGACCTTTGTGTTTAACAGCCACGAAAGGACTTAAGCACTCTAAAATTAGCTGTTTCCTTGACCTCTTTCCTTTTGAATCACTTACATCTTGGGCTCCACAAGGTGAGAGCAACAGATTCCATTTTAATGACATACTGTATGAAAAGTGCTCTCTTAGGTTCATTTTAAACTAATGCTTGGTGATATTGCTGAATGCCTCCTAGTTCCTATACTATGAGAAACAAAACAGTACTATTTTTCTATTCCTCCTGCTGCACTATTTGTGATTTTACAGACCTCTGTGTTTAGCTCCTCTTCATCACTTTTCCAAGCCCCAAAGTTCTCTGTTCAGTTTCCTCCTTTGTGAAAGCCCTTCTACACCTTTGATCATCTCTGCTTCTCATCTCTGTCTTCTCTGGTTTTTCAAGATGAAGTCAACAGAACAACACAGAATCTTCAAAATACAGGTGCACAGAGATTTCTGCAGGGCTGTAATGAAGTCTGCATTTTATCCTCAAACCCTTCTCTTAGGTTCCCTAATGTTCACTTTACCTTTCTCATCACCACTCAGTATGAGCCAATGATGTCTCCAGCATCTCTTTCATGACTGAAATCAGCACTTTAAAAGCACCATCTTGTACATGTAGATAGGTTTATTTTTCCCCCCATGACTCTTTTTACACTAATTGACACTGAATTTCATCTGCCATTTTAATGTTGTATAATTCAGTGCTCCAACATACTCTTGTAGCCCCTTAAAACTGGTTATAGAATTGACTCTCCTGAATGATTTGAGTCACCTGCAAGTTGTGGTACTTGTGTCCTTTCTGGGATTGTTTAAGAGAAGGGGGAAATAGCAGAGATGCAAGAACAAACACTGCCATTGCTGTGAATTCGGTCTCTGCTCTTCTTCAGCTCTATATACAGGAGGCTGGGTTTCTGCAGGGGGTCAGGGGAGGTTTGCTCAATCTGTGAAGAGAACAAAAGGGAAAGTAGCACTCACAGCGTGTGGGCTGCAAGAGGAGCTGCTACATATTGCATGCACATAACGGGCTTTTTATGGCCTCATTAAAGTCAACAGGAGCTTGCCATCTGCTTCAGCAGGGGCAACCTTAAGGTATAAAAAAATTACATACTGTTTAGATAGTGCTTTTTCCTGAGAATCATCTGATCATTGTCATGACCCCTGAACTAGGTACAAGTTCACTTAGAGGTACAAGTTATTACTTAGAATCGTAGAATCATAGAATGGTTTGGGTTGGAAGGGACCTTAAAGCTCATTCAGTTCCATCCCTGTGCCACAGGCAGGGACACCTTCCACTAGAGCAGGTTGCTCCAAGCCCCTGTGTCCAACCTGGTTTTGAACACTGCCAGGGATGGGGCAGCCACAGCTTCTCTGGGCACCCTGTGCATCTCCCCTCTGCAAGGTTGAAGCCATTCCCCCTTGTCCTGTCACTACATGACCTTGTACAAAGCTCCTCTCCAGATTTCTTCTCAGCCCCTTTAGGCACTGGAGCTGCTCTAAGGTCTCTCCTTAAGGAGCCTTCTCTTCTCCAGGCTATAAAAACCCAGCTCTCTCAGCCTGTCACTATAGCAGAGGTGCTCCAGCCCTCAGAGCATTTTCATGGCATTCTGTTTTTCAGGAGGGAGAACAGAAGCTGTTACTAATGCAGAGATTTCAAAGATCGTGACTGTCTCTCATTCTGGCCATATGTGTCTGAGCAGAGGGAATGAGAATCAGATAGGGAATTTTGTCAATCTGTCTTATGAGACATCCCCCATCAGCAAGTCCCTATCATTGTCTGACTTCATGATCTCTTTTTCTCAATCTTGCAACTCCATCACTTCACAGCAAGGTGGTAGACCGTTGGGAAGGTTGTGAGCTAACTAGGTGACAGTGATAGTGAGACACAATTGCAGAAGCTGTAATAAGCAGTATTGATTTTGAATAAACACGTGAGTAGTATTGACTTGGAGAAGCTGTCTCTTAACAAGTAGAAGGACTGACTGGGTCCAAAGGACGGATTAGTGGAAGTTCCTTTCTGGAACTGGGTAAGACAGTTTTTAGTCACAGATATGAAAGCACAGTTTGATTCCAGCATCCTTTTTCTCAGTCCTGTTGACACATAAAGGCGTACATACACAGGGCTTTGAAACTGAATGAAGAATGAAGGAAGTGGTTTAGATGCAATAGTAAAAGAAGTGGGACAATGAGCAGAGTAGTGTAAGCAATTGATAAGTGAACCATGATCTGGTGCTTGAGAAGAGGTTGACATCTGAATGACACAGAAATGCTAAAGGGAAACAGAAGAAACGTTTTGGTGAAACAAAGCTGTGAGAAGCTGGGAAAGACAATCAGTGAAAACTTAGGAGTGTGATTTTCCATTCATGGTTTGCAGTGTCCCCTGTGGATTTATGGCTTATGGATGAATCCCCAGCCATGAGCTATAACTGGATAGAGCAGTCTGGATGCCCCCTATCAGAATTTCTACAACAGTTTCCCTTTATTCCCATTTACAGCACAGCAATCTTCTCTTTTATATTCACAATGGCAGGTGCCATCAGTTCCCACAATCATAGAATCATAGAATAGTTAGGGTTGGAAAGAACCTTAAGATCATCTAGTTCCAACCCCCCTGCCATAAGCAGGGCACGTCTCACACTAAACCATGCCACCCAAGGCTTCATCCAACCTGGCCTTGAGCACTGCCAGTTGCACAAGATTCCCATGGTGACACTATTCCTGGAAAAAGGACATGGGGGCAATGTTTATAGATGTCTTTAGATAATGAATGGGCAGAAAACATGGGTGTAAACCTGTCGCCTATGATCCTGGGTGCTGCTGTAAAATAACTATGGAAACTCACTCAAGCCCCAGAGGTCACCAGTGACCCATAGATTTCAATATGGGACCCTGTCAACCTAATATCCTATGGATATATGGATTATATGTGCAGTAATGTTACTGATACATTGACAGAAATAAAGAGATTGAGCTCCTTTGCATAAAATCACACAGAAAGCATAAGTAGGGCATCTGGGAGGCAAACCCCCCTATTTCTTACAACTCTCTAGTTGTTTTCTCTGTATACTACCAAAGAGGCTGCTATATGCAACAGGGGTCTACTGAAATGAGGGCACTCCTTCTGCACATGCATATGCAAAGATTAAAGAGAAAGCTTTGAAATATTTTCAGAAAAGGGGTCAATTATGTAGGTTTTACATGGCTTGCTATTAAGGCCAAAATTCACATCATTTTCACAAGGGCTGGAGGATACCAAGGCAAAGATGTAAAGGCCGGAGTCCAGATTTGCCAGGAAGAAAGGAGGGAGAATCAAAACATTGTTAATTATATCCTTCAGGAAAGGACTCATGGCTACAAGTTGTAATATTTATTATTGCTGGTCTAAGCAAGAACAGGGAGGAACTCTGACTGTGGCACCTTCAGTAGCTTTTTGCAGGGGAATCTACCTGTAACTTTAACAGCCTACTCTAGGGAGAGCACAATATTCTTCCCCCTACCTATCTGAAGTCTTTAGCACCAATGCAATACTGACTTGAAAGAAAAGTGGTCAGCAATAATTTCTTTGGACTTTGCAAACTCTTTGATGAAGTTTATTACAAAGGCTGTCAGGAAATCAGGGACGTTTGGTGAAAGGTAAAGTATTGTGTCATTGTTTAAAAAAACTGGCCATGGTATTAAAACAAAGCAGGAATGATTAGGTAGTTATTACAATGTCAAACACCTAACAAAAGGCTATCAGAGGGAACATATTAGGTATCTTTTCATGCATATATAAAAGGCTTCATTTAGAGGAATTAAGACTATTCTATTTCTTCAATATCCAGCTAAAACTCCAGAAGTATTATTTTTCTGAATTAATATTGCACACATTCCTAGCTTATTAGAAGGCTACTGAAAATAGGGTCTCCTGAAGTAAAGAAAAGATGAGTTTTATAATTCCCTGTTCAGGGTTTGATGTGTTTCTCGAGTCTGGGAAGGAAGACTGGGTCTTGCTGTTGGAAAAGTGCTTTTGTGTTCATAGTTTCCACATGGGAAAAAAAGAATGGAGAATGGGTGGGAATGATCAACACCTTATACCTAGACCAGCATTCACTGTAGGTACAGTAAAAACATTTGGACTCAGATAGTGTTTTTCAGAGAAAATCATAGCACCCTGTGATGTACACAGCTTACATCAGAGGGGAAAACATTTTCCTATCAGCTTTGTATACCCTGCTATTATCCCTGGCTTCTTGGCATGAATTATCTAGGAGCACAGAAATGATGGGATAGTAGTACACCACTTTTCTTCTAGAGATGTCAAAACATTTCACAAAGGCACTGATGTCTCTTTAGCATAGGAAGACTGAGGGGAAGGAGAGCTGGAGGAGGCACCTAAAGCCAGTGTGAGACCCTGGAAGGAAACCTGCACATCCTGCCTCCCTATGAAAGTGCCCTTTCCAGTAAATTGTGGAGTATGTTGTTATCAGATGAAAAACTCTGACCTTATCTTTCAGATTTGGCAAAAAGAGGCAATGAACAGTCACAATTGGAAAACTAACTCTTTTTCTAAAGAGGAAAAATATAGGACTGACCATTTATCTCCAAATTGAATCGAGGTCTATACAGCTCTGCGTGAGCATTGTTATTTTCCTTTATCAGAGAAGCATTGTTTTCTTGCATGAAATCTGTATGTTCAATAGATTTAGTTTTTCAAGCAGCTGGTTATCTTGCACTGTGAAGGCTCTCTCTTTATCTCAATTGCTGTGCTTTTCTCAGCGAGGTTCCCAGCTGCTCAGAAATGAGTATGGTGCTTTCATCTGTCTTTTCGTGCTCTTACTAGGCATGACATGTTCAACAATACCTGGATGTAGGAAAATAAGCAGGTTTTAATTTAATTTTTAAAAATGTAATTGTAAGGAAAAAAAATAACCAAACCCAAACAGGTAGAAAGATGTTGCTTTTAAACAGTAACAGTCCTGCCGTGATCACACACTAATGATGCATTTCCTTAGAAAGATGGGTGCTTTCTTCAGTTTGCTCTAACACATAATTGCAGCCAAACCTCATTTATCCACAGGAGACAAGAGAAAGAAAAGTGCTGAAATACGCAGAGTTGGGCCATAGGTGCTTTTCAGGAGATGGTGACACACAATTAGGGTTAGTGTATGTATTTGATCATTTGGCTTCTGGTAAATTCCTTTTGAGAGATTAGACTGTTGATTATCTACTTTTTTTCTGTCCTGATAAGCATTTTTTTGTGTAAAGAAACTCTCCCCTGGCATGAGGGGGCCATGGTTTTAGACAGCATCGGTTGGCATAACTGAAGTACCACCACAACAGGAGAGAAATGGGGAGCAACATTACTTGGAAGGATGGGATGCTTCAGTAGAAGCCTCTGCTATGAAACCAAATGGTGTTCAATGTTATAAGCAAATGCTTAGAAAACCAAGATGGAACTGCCTAAAAATTGGTGTCAGCCTCACAGCTATCCTGGAGGATGAGCACATGTAATGGGAGAGACAGATTACTCTGGCTTTCAGCACTCAGTGTGTTGTCATTTCTGCTCGAGTTTGCTCTCTTTCAGTGCAAGGAAGCATTTCACAGCCTGGCCCTGTGAAGACAGTACTGAGGGTTTCATTGTGCAAAGAGGGACAAGTATGTTAAATCATGGCCATACACAGCATTAGTCCAGGCTGTGTATGGCCATTACTTGGTTAATTTCTTTGTTTGCAGTCTGAGGAAGAGAGCAAAAGGAAAAGGGATATGACATGAAGCAGGAAGCAGTGTCTTCAGGAGGGAAGATTATATTTGCAAATGTACTCATATTTGCATTTCCTACCAATAGTTACAGCATGCAAACCAAGTTTCTTTTCACAAAGTTGCTTGGGCTGCAGTGTTGTCGATGGTTTATGTTGGCAGGCTGCCCTCAAATCAGGATGTATGGGAAGTCATCACCCATCCAGTTCAATCAGCCCTCCTATAGGAGGGATAACCTGGAGACCAGAAAGCCCTTGACCAACTGCTCTAAATACATCAGATCCCAAACTGAGCTCTGATAAAACTAGCATCACTCCAGCACTAAGAAACAAGAGGATGGTTTCTTCTCTGGACCACAATCACTCTCCTGTCTCTGTAACAAAACATCTTTGACAAGGAAATCATTATGTTTATGCAGAGAGAATGCACATTTGCTCTGAAAATGTCATTATCAGGTCCAAGCTAATGTCATTTGTATAAGAGTGGGCTATTCACATCAGCTGGAAACATTGCCAGCAAACTCACTCAGACAAGTAGATAGGAAAGCAGCCTGCAGACTGCTCGCTTTGGAGTATTTTCCTATTTTCCTATTGCAACCATGTTTATGAGTTACACATTGAGTACTGAATTACTGCAGACTGTTTCAGCATCTAACCAGCTGAGTATTTGGCCTCCCTATTTTAAAAGATGTAGTGATACTGAAGTTTTAGATACCCGAGGCTACCATAAGGACTCTTAACCATTTTTCTTTTCTATGTGAAACTCAGCTAATCTGCACAATAGCCTATTCCACATTATTAAAGGCTTGTTGGTAAAGGTTTGATCTACAGCCCAACTGCCGTGGGTTGGGCAGCCCAGGGCAAAAGAGGTCTTTGTCTGCTGTAGTTTACTGAAGTTTTCTATTGAAATAGATTACCAGCAAAAGCCAATGCAAGTGTGCTAAGGACTTTACCTATATAAGAAAAAATGACTTAAAAAAAAAACAATAAAACCAACAAAATACAATAAGCTGTTTCTCACCAACGATCTGAAAAAAAAATGACAACATTGCAAATAGAAATAGGAGTCCTGAGTTAGACTTTCTCTAGAGCAGATGAAAGCCTTACCCTTCTCACAGCTGCTTTCTCCTTCTGCTGTAACTTACTGTTACAGCAGAATAATATAAATATAATATAACCCTCATTTATTAATTTCTGGGGTTTTTTTCTTTGCATTTTTTTCTCTTAGCTGAGATTATTTTTCTAATCCAATATCTCCCAGACAAATAGGCACACCAGCTCTGTGACTGGGGAATGTATTTAGGTTCAGGAAGGCTGAGATAGGACAGGAGCCCCTTCACTTACTACTGCTAGATAAATCATCCCACAAAACCATAGTCTCCATGTCTGACAGTAGTGTTTACAAACTGCAGTGCAACAGGATGAGTCTTCCTTGAGTAAGATAATTTTACCTCCCAGGTGGTTATCAATAGTGGGCAATAAATTCAGTGGTGTTTCTAAGTGACCTTTTAAAATGAGGGCCACTTAATTACCTACAAGACACTGATTTAGAGCAAACCTATATAAGTCAGTACAGATTTTTCAATATCTGAGATGTTAAAGATGTTCTTAAACTGCACTAAAATAATAATTTTTAAAAAATCCTTTAATAGATTTCCAGATTACTTATGTGAGGTCCTGCAGGCATAGAAAGCACCTTGAGGAGGAACTATAGCTATTCAGCAGTGGTCAGCTCTGGCAGGAAAACACACCCTGAAGGTGAGGATGAAGGCCATGGTTCAACAGCCTCGAGGGGGTGTTTCCAAGCCCAGCCACAGCAAGGTCTTGGAGACTCTCTGGGGAGCACACAGCAAAGTCACTTCAAAGGACCATTGGCTGGAGGAAGAGTAGCTCCAAGGGAAGAAGAAGAGATTCATTTTAGGGAAGAGGGAGAAAAGGACAGGAACAAACCCCCAGTTCTGGCTCTCCAAGAGCAGATCCATGTAATCACAGTGATTAATAATAGCAATGGGACAGCACCAGGTGGGTGTCAGTGCTACAACATCAGAGCTGACCTTGTTGGAGACCACTGCCATGCAAAAGAACACAGAGTCCACAAACATGAAGAAAGTGTTAGTGGTGATTACAGGCAAGAAGTGATTCAGTACCTTCTCCATTGTTACTGCTATTCCCATTACTATTGAGAACTTATTGTTGATAATATTTCCTATCATTCATCTGCTCAGCATAAAAGACAACCCAGCAGCAGTATCTGCCTTCTTAGCAGGATTCTTCCTATACCTGACCTTATCAGGGACCCCAAGAGAACCAAAGTCCATAATGTGGAGTCCCCTTCAGCTCATTCCACCTTTGAACACCAGCAGTGAGTTTTCAGCCTCCTGATACAGGTTTCTGCCTGGTTAAGGTCCACATCTATCACATGAGGTTGCTGTTCTATTTGACATGCAGTACAAGCCAGGCAAACTGGTAACCTGGTGCCAGCACAGGCTGGGCTGCCCAGATAATGGCACTGAGCCCAGGTGGCTTCACTCCCACCTTTCCACAGTCAGGTTGAGATGTAACTGGGATCAGTATTATGGATGTCCCATTAACAGGTTAAGGGGGACTATAAGGAGCAGCTTGCTAGTGATTTTTTGTTAGGGGAAAAAAAATAAAGGATCTAAAAATGTACTTGTGCCTGGCAGGTTTGCTCTGCAGAACTAATCCTTTGCATTTCTTTTGCATCTTCCATCTGTGATTTCATGGTTAATTGACTTATCTATGCAATGTTCCTCTGAGATACAGATTATCTCCACTTTCAGAGTGATAAAACTGCATGCATAGGGGATTTTGACGTAATTTGCTCTAAACCCTCAAGGGATTACAAAGTGAAGGACACAGTAGACCTGGGTCCCTGCTCTGCACCCCCATGGTGGGCTCCCTCTTCCTATGGAGACGCACAAGAAATGGTGCTCCATGTGGGTAAGAGCTCGTGCTGCACCCTGTGGAAGGTAGCAATGCCCCAAATGTTCAGCAAGGACTTTCTGTGCCTGGCCACAGCATGAAGCATGAAGCTTCTCTTGTGCCACACATATGAGCCCTGAGGCAGAAACCAAGCCAGTGCTCATGGAGAAGTACTACAACCACCATCACCTATTGGTTGTTCAGTCTGGGGAAAAGAAAGCTACAGAGAGGCCTTATTGCACCCTTTCAGTTCTTAAAAATGGGCTTATAGGAAAAACTGGGGCCTCAGAGCATCCTTCCAGTATCTGAAGGGGGCCTATAAGGATGCTGAGGAGGGACTCTTCATTAGGGACTGTAGTGATAGGACAAGGGGTGATGGGTTAAAACTTAAACAGGGGAAGTTCAGGTTCAATATAAGGAAGAAGTTCTTTACTGTGAGGGTCATGAGGCACTGGCACAGGTTGCCCAAAGAAGTGGTAAATGCTCCATCCCTGGCAGTGTTCAAAACCAGGCTGGACAGAGCCTTGGGGGACATGCTCTAGTGTGAGGCATTCCTGCCCATGGCAGGGGAGTTGGAACTAGATAATCTTAAGGTCCTTTCCAACCCAAACCATTCTATTATTCTATGCAGTTAGCTTTCATTTTCAGTTATCCCAACATCAATAACTGCACCACAGCACCAGCTGTATTGATCTTGTTGATGTTTTGGAGATCAATGCAACAGCCCTGGCTAAATTCTTCAGGTGGATCAAAGCTCGGTCCTCCAGTTGTAAGGCTGAACTTCATCCCCCTGGAAGGTATGGGAGACTTTTACATGTTATGAGTCAGAAGGTGACACATGATACGTACTTGGGGTTATGTCTGCGTAACTAATGTAAGGGCTAATATAAGACAAGCATGGGCCTCCTTTGAATCAATAGGAAACAACTCCCCTGAAGCAGATTTCTTTCTTTGCTTAAATGAAATCCTTCCGTAGACCTTCAGTTGTGTGTTTCTAGAATTACGCTGCCTTTTAAATTGTTTTAATCAGCAAAAGTATATTAAAGAGGGATGGATAGTTAAGAAGTGGTGGTGACACTGCAAATGTAGTACCAGATAAAAAGCAGGTGATGAAGCACTCATAAAAATAGGGTGTCCAGCAGTCATTAATTCAAGGTGATGGTAAGGCTTTAGTGTGAATTAACTGATTAACTTCCTGAATGCTTTGCAAATATGATGCACAACAGGCAGGTTTCAGACCCCCTCTCCTCCAACCACAATTTCTGGCTTTTGTCCCATATCGCAGATCAACTACCAGTATTTTTAGAAGCTCAGCTCCACCAGCACATGACTGCCTTTCTTACTGCATGCAAGGTAACTCAGATGGGCAATCAAGGTGTTAGGATAATGAGAAGAAACCTTAATAAGGTCTTGTCATCCTTATTCCTGCCAGAACTGTGGCATGGGAAACACAAAACATGCATTGTGTAAGGCAGCTAAGACATGTGTCACCTTGTCCTAACACAGGTCAAGGAAATTAAGCCTTAGAACTGCCAGTTCACTCCACTTACTATAAAGAAATGATAATGAAGCAACTGAACTGGAGCCACTCACACCAAAGACATTTGAAGTCAGATGAGATGAATCCCACTTCTGAAGATGGTCCTGGCTCAGTGAGTTCTGTTGTTGTTTCCAGATGAAGAAAGATTGGGCTCTCTGAATTTTAACAGTGTCTAATGGTAGCATGAATTCCAACATCAAATATTAATTCAGACGAGGCTTTGATGTAAGCAGGGATTGTTGCTTAGGCTGAAAACAGGCTGATGATATGTATTCATTATATGTAGAAGCTCTCCTGTGCCTTGCTGGGGATGCCGTGCCAGCATCATTATTTTACATCTTTATTGACATTCTGGGAGATGAGTAAATGTCCCATTAGCTGATAAAGATGAAGAAATGAGACCATAGGGAGACCTAGGATTGGAAATATTCTTAAAAGAATATCTATGTGACTGTGGTTTGTGCAGAGACAAGCATCCAAAAGGGGCTGGCATCTCTGCAGACACTTAAAGACCCTGCCTGAGAGAAATGAATCCAGGCAGTGAAAGGGGTTGAGAGGACCAAGAGGTTTAATGAGCTGAATGGGCTCAGAAAAGTAGATGATCAGGGAAGAAAGAGGTGACTTCCAACCTCCAGGTCACCTTAGCTTTCATCTTTCCAGCACCAGTGAAAACTTGCTCAGAAACGCTCTCAGCTGGGACATGAAGTGGCCAATAGCTGGTCAGTCAAAGGCATCACTAAGGATCTCACAGGGAATGGTGACCCAAGAAGGGGTTCACAGGCAGCTGCTGAAGCAGGTGTCTGTGTATAGCTAGAAATATCCATTACAGCGTAAGGCAGCAACCTGCTACTGGCATCAGCTGAATGCAGCCTCTATCTGGGAGAGTGACAGGGGCTCCAGCTGAGCTGAAAGGGAGGGGTGTCTGTCCCCTATGCCAGAAGGTAAATCTAACAGCAATAGAGATGACTGAGTTTGCAAACAATTCATGGGTGCTCGAGGGTGGGGTTGAACAAACCAAGATAAATATGTAAAATGAAAAACTGTAGGATCATCATGAAGGAAAAAAGTGGTCACTTGTTTCCCTGTTTTCATGCATCTGGAAATGTCTTGTGAGCAGCCTGCCTCCGTCAAGTAAGAAGCTTGGAGGATCTACCTGAGACTCTGTCATACAGGGGTCTTTCTTTTCATGTGGATGTTTCTTCTGAGAGCTGGGTAGCTCTAAGTTTCTCTCCCAGCCTTCACCCTCAAATTGCAGTGATGTTTTGGAGCAGAGATGGTCTCTGTTTGCTTTTCATTTGTGGTTCTAATTTGCTTCAAAATTAACCAAATCTTTAAAGAATCTCAGCATGAAATGGTATTTTATAGGACTGCTCTTGTGCAACCCCAGATTATCATTCTTTTGTACTTTGTCAACCCCTTTCTTTCCCCTACCTCTGCATTCTATTTCTTCTTTATCCTAAGCACTTCTATTCATTCCCTCCTCGGTCCTCTTCCTCAGGCCAAAATGACCACAGTCCAGGATTTGCACAGTTGTAATGACATTACACTTCAAAGAAATCACTATTTCTCACTTGTCTGCCCTGAGAGAGCAGGGCCTTCTCCCTCAGTACACACAGACACGTGTCTATAGAGCATCAAGTGCATTTATGAGCATTTGCAGAGCATCTGGGAGTCACCTTCCATCAGAGGTTGTGTTTTTACAGACATAAAGTGGCTATAATCAGGTTTCTAACTGAGAGCTTAATAGCCATGCTTTAACAGAGTTGCAGCTTTGAGAAACAGTGTTTAATTTGACAGAGGTATTAACAGGGATGGCAGCGGAGTCCTTTGCATTGGAAAAAGAGCTTCTGCCACTCTGCTCTGTTGATTTATTCTTTCAAACCAAACACACTCAGTGTTTGTTGCTTTCTACACTGTAGTGAATATTGTGCCCTGTTTGGTTACTGATGTGCATGAATAAATCATCTGTCTAACTGTTGAAAATGCATACATAGACCTAATGCTGTAGTAAAAGGTTTTCTGTGTGTTGTGACTACTAACATCCGGAATGGCAAATACACCAAGCAGTGAAAGGAAGAAACAGCTCCAGTTAATATTTAGGGAAGCAAGCTCCATCTTATTTCCAGCACATGTTTTGTCAGAAGACTAAGCAGGATGCTCAAGCCTTGTGGCTGCACCTGCTGGGAGCCAGGACAGCCCAAGGCCGTTTTCCCTGCTAGGGCAGAGACTCTGGACAGCAGCTACTGTTTTGAATCTGTGAGACTCATCTGCAGCTCCCATTTTTCATCTATAGATCCTCAAAGCATCTATAGACCCTCCTGGTGAGCTGGAACAGAGGCAAGGAGAAACAAAGCAGTCAGAGCTTTAGCCAAGTCATGGAGCCTGGTCCTGGGGACCCTGATGAGCTGAATGAGCTCTTCTTCAAATACAGTGGTCCCCATCTGCACTGGGGTGGTTTATTTGCATGGTCAAGAGAGGTTTGCAAACAGACTGGATGCAAACAGCTTTTCCTCCCTGAACTACCACACTGACTTAACAGGAATCATGGTAATAATGGCTGAGATCATTGATGTGTTATAGAGATAAATGGCTTTCAGCTGTTGGGGGGGGGATGGACAGACCCTGATGGCTGTGCTAAGCAGTGCAAGACACTAAATTGGCTTAGCTGTAGGTCAGTCTCTCAGACTTGTACAGACACCTATGATCTTCAGATCTGACTTTTTTATGTCTGCCTTCTAAATCAGGAAGGCAGTTGAATCAATCTTATTAATACATTGAGACTTTAATATTCATCAAATTGCTTTGATTTTGTGCAAAAAGCATAACTGTTCTGGAAAAACCAGAGCTTTAAAGATCAGCACCAGAGAACTAACTGGTGTTTCTAGCCCTCACTAGAACCGATGCCATACAAGGATAAGTTGGCAAATGATTTTGACTGCATTTACTTGTGCAAATGCTGCATCAGTGGAACAGCTTGCAAAGAGCATGGGTTTGCCCCTTGTTTACTGCCCCAGAGACAAGTCCCTCTCCCTCTGAAGCCATGGGGCAAAGGACAGCACCAGCAGTCTTGGAGATAAAAACCCTTCTCCATTTTGTAAATACACCCTACACCAGCAACAAATAAACATAGCTCCAGTTTCTCAGTGCTGCCAAAGCAACACACCCAGTACAGAACAGTTCCTCCCCTTGCATCACTGACAAAGCTGCCAGCTGAATTGTGCTTGTATCCTTGGTGCCTTGGAGTGGTACCAAGCAGGAAGCACACAGATAAGCCTTCAGGAACCCAGCAGCTTTTGCAGGGCTTCTAGGATCAGAAAAGACCCCAATGCCTTGTCAGTGTCTAGTAAAAAGCGCACATTTCACTGTCAAAATCACTGCTGAGAATCTGGCCTTTCTAAGAACAAAGCTTTGTATATGCTAGGAGGTGACTTCAGAACTAGATCTAAAATACCACATTTTTTATAACTTGATCTATATCTGAAAAGAAGACTGGAGAGATAGTGCCATCGCTGAAAGGATTCACCCAGCCATCAGCACAACCCATGAAAGTAATTTCAGGACATTTTCTAGTGTGTGTTTTTCCTGGATGAATGAAATAAAGTTAAACTTATTTTTATCCACAACACAGATATTTAATTGTTGGAAACAGCTGTTCTTAAAGAGAAATAATAATTTAAAAAGGGCTCTAATATGGGCTGGTTCTTGTAGGACATACATAAACAAATCTTGCCCATTTTCAGGTAGCCCATGAAGACTTTGCCTTTGCTATCCTGTCAGTAGGCTTGTAGTAAAAATCACAACCTAAACACAGCACAGCCAGCCTGGGAAGCTGGAACACACAAACATCCCAGTTCCCTCCTCAACACCCTGACCTTCTGGAGTTATCAGTCCTGATTCGCAAAGGGTACTTCTGTGACAGCTGTGTGCTGGTTTCCACTTTCATTCACAGAACAGAAGGGAAAAGCAAGGGGAAACGTGGAGGAGCAGTGACAAGAGAAGCATGGCAGCAATATTATTCAAGTCATTCAGAGGTAAATGTTGTGCTTGTGGAAAGTATGTAAAAAAAAAAAAAAACAACAAAAAAGCAAGCAGGAAGGGTGCTTCAGGTGTTAAATATTCATTAGTATTCCCGGTGCTGCCTGTTCTAAATATAAAATATGTTTCAGCCAGCTCCGGTATGTGACCGGGATGTTTCCCCCTCCTTTAGACGATGCCATAGCCATCCGGATGGAGGGATGTTGCCATGGCAACACTGCGATGCTACCTTTTGTTTGCTGGATGAGATGACCAGTTGTCAGGTTGGCCAGCGGTGTGCATTCATGATACAGCCAGGCTGCAGCAGCAACCATCCCATTGTCCTGGCCACCAGCAGCTCAGGGGTATGCATACAGGAACTGCTGGCAGCTCTTTGCAGCAGAGGGCAATGGAGACTAAGTCCAAATCCAGACTTCCTCCACTTTCCAGGACTGGTACAGGCAGCACAGCTTGGCTCTGTGTTGGGATCCCCACCTCGAAGTTTAGGAAAGGATTTGATTTAAAGAAGTTTTCTATCAGCTTGAATGCACCCACATTGAGTTAATAAGAGGAAACCTGAGGGTTCAAATATATACCATATTGTCTGCCTGCTTCTAGGACACACAGCCAATAGCCAGCAGTGAACATAAGGCTTTTTTGGGCCATTTTCCTCACTACTAGATTCAGCTCCAGAGTCAGTCACCTAAATTTGGCCATTTACATCTACTTGGCTAAATGTCAGCAGATATCTTTGCTGTCATTCTGGTCCATGGAAGGCTGTTAATGGAGTCAGCAGAGCCTAGAAAGATATTCAGCTATGAGACTGAATCCAGATAAGATCTGCCTGGCTCCAGAAAGACATCTACCTCTATCTAGATAAAGCAGATGTTTAGATTATAACAATATAAGGGGTTTCAAGGTATGTATCTTGCTCCCATGATTAGTTAAAGAGCTAAGAGTAATTATATTCCCAGTTTAAACACTTCTGAGGTGGATTGAATCCAGGACCAGATGAACCTCTGCAACATCTCTGAGTAACAGACAAACAGGTCCCCTCTTCTCCAGATAAAGAACCTGAGATATGCTGGGTGTAGCTGACCAAGGTCTGAATTAAACACTGCTCCCCTCCCCGGAAAGAGAATGATAAAGCAAGTGTTCACATGCTCCTTTTGCTTCTGTAGTACCTTTGATCTGAAAATCGCAGGAGCGGAGGCTGTTGAACAAGTCTGTGGTAATGTGAGCACTGCTGTGAGTTGGAGCCTAGGGAAAGAGCAAGGTATCAGACTGTGGCACACAATATCATGGCACTGCTCTCTTGGCTACAGCAACTTAAACTTTCCTTTTGAAATGAGAATAAACTTCTCTGGCCCCCACAATTGTAAAGCTATTGCTCTGCTGTGAAAGGGCTTTGCAAACAGGCTGGATGCATGCAGAAGGTGGTTATCCTGCTCCTGCAGCACATGAAGGACAGTTTGGTATCTGCATAAGCTAAAGCAGAGTACATGCCCGGATACTAGTAGAGCTCAAGTCCTACCTGGTGCCTGGAGATTGAGGGGAGGAGGTTGTGTGGAACACAGTCCCCATCCATCCACTGCTGCTCGATCTCTTACATTGCTGGACATTGCCAGCCCCAAAGCTCTCAACCATGCTGAAATTTGCCCAGGCAAAGCCAGTTGGGTTTTCTGCCCATGCTGGTGAAGGCAGATGTGGACAGACCTCTCTGTCACACACCACTTCAGCTGTGGCTCACAGTAATGCTATGTGGGGGCTCATAACATACCCAGGGGACCAGAGCACCCACTGGGAAGCTGCTGGGGGTCGCAGTCTGTGTTCCCAGGATGACCAGGATTGCTGCCAGCTCACAACCACGGATGCTGCTCAAACAGCACCATCCTCTTTCCCTGCTCATCCTGCTGAGCTGGGCTCTGCTCTGACTCATGCAGTATCAGCACAATTCCCTAGTCCGTTCACATCAGAGAGGCTTTGAGTGCTGCTGAACCAGAAAGGCTTTGGCTTGCTTTTCTGGTCCCAGACTGAATTACTCTTTTGGCCTTTAGGAAAACTACTCTTTTTTTTTTTCACTTGTAAACAGAGATAACACAGGAAACCTCATGAGGCTGTGGTTTATCCTCGTTCAAAGCAGAACCAAAATTTAAAAGAGAACTGGGTATTCCTATGCTACCTTGAGTGCACCATCCACGTTATCATATTGCATCAGAGCTTGACCACGTGGCCTGAGATCCCCAAAATTCCCAAATGCTCCTGTCACTTTGGTTTCCTCTTGATGCTTTGGCAAGTCAAATCCCCTGGATGATATGGAGATGATGTTTTACAGATGCACAGATGTGTAAACTTCATGTCAGAGTCTGACATGCTGTTGTAGAGCAGAAAAATCACAGCAGTCACGTTTTACTGGAACCTGGAATTCCTGCTGCCATTTATTCAAGGTCTTATTAAAGTCTTGTAAATACCAGCAACAAAGCATATTTTATACACCCAGGAAGAAAGAGATGAGGTTGCCAGCATTGTACAGTGCCTCTTTAGCTCTGGAAAACCTGTCTTCAATATGATATGATCAGAATTGTTCACATTTAATAAGGGCCTGAGTTTGGCTGAGAACAGCTATTTAGCTTTGAAATTAATATTAAACACTGTAGGGGGCACCTCCCTTCCCTGTTTTCACCCCATAAGAAACAAAAATAAAAATGCCCTAAAACTGCATGATCTACAGGGTTGAAAGGATCAGAAGAAACAGAGAGGAAATGGATGTGGGGTTGAACACCCTCATCTGTGTCATTTGCTGAGGCTTGCCAGGGCAGAAGTCATGTCTACTCCTGGGTTCATCGCAGGCTTTACACGGTGGATCCTCGTACACCACCATGAACATATTCCCTCTTACCTTCTACATCTCAGTGTAGCTATCCAGGAGCTACATAGGCAGAGGTGTACATGTATTAAAGGATGTACATGGGCAGAGATGGTTCCTGGCCTGAGCAGTTAAACATGAAACCACAGCATGAAGGAGCATAGAGCCACAGAGGACCTGAGGACAAAATCCTCTTTGGCTTTGGATATTTGGGGCGAAACACTTTGGGAAGGAGCCTGTCTCTCTCATTGGCTTTGCAGGAGCCTTAGTGGCTGTCTCAGACCAGAGGGCAGAGTTTCTGCAGGTTAAAGCTAAATGAGGTGAATCCCCGTGGTCATCCAGGGAACATGTGGCAATGCCGAAAGCTTAACCATGTCCCAGCTCAGTGCCTTATTCAGACAGTGACTCTCCCTGAGTGTGTAGCTCTGGGGCATCAAAGAAGAGCTGATGTTAAAGGGCATTAGAAATTTCCACCTGTGATATGCTCCAACCAGCCTGACAGTGATTTTCTAACACTGCAAATCAGGTTCTGGTGGTGTAACAGGGTTTTTAATTTGATCTTTGGACAGCAGTCGGGTACTGGTATGTGGAAGGTTATCCCCTGGGCAGGGGAAGGGGAGCCTTATTTGTGGCTGTTTCTTAATAGAAATGGGGTGGTCCTAGGAGGAACCAGTGACCTTCGGAGCAGTGATGGGCATCTGGTGTTCACTGGGTGGTATTTCAGAGGGGTTTGGACTGATCTGCTGTGACCCTGTGAACCAAACGTTGCTGTGTTTGCAGGACTGAAACCTATTTTCCTGTTGGATTTTTCTCTTAAAGAGATTCAATACCAGCATCACCCTGATGCAAAACCAAAATGAGGAAAATGGGAGCAGTTAGGGAATTTTCCACGCAAGTGTTTTCTGATCTGAATTAAAATGCTAATAGAAACACATCCAGCAAGCATCTTTTGCTGACCAACTTTACAGGACTGCATTCCTTTTGTTTCACTCTCTTTTCTTCCTTTCTCTCCCTCAATTCCTGGCTGACAATTGACAGGAACTCCCTTTCAAGCGTGGGTTCGGTCACTAGCTGACAGCAAATGTGCCCAGCAGAAAATGCTCCAACTGTTGGTGTTTCCCGAGCGGGGAAAACCAAGCCTGGGATCAGGATTACCCCTCTTTAAGTCAATCCCAGGGAATCCGCAATCTTCCCACAATGACGAAGTTTTCTCAGTGCTTTCTTAGCTAGCACAGAGAACCAGCGAGCACCAGCCCTGCGTGGGGGGATGTTACCAGATTAAACCCAGAGGCACAATAGGCAGGGCAAAGTCCCACACCTTCCCATCACTGCTGCCGACCGGATCCCCACGGCTGGGCTGGGATCGCTTGTCCTGTGCTGAATGCATTACGTAAGGCAGGGATCGTTTGTCAGCCGCGATGGTACAAACATAGCTGCAGGCAGATTATGCAGAGCGAGAGAGAGAGGAGGGAGAGAGAGGAAGGTCTCTCCCTCCAGGAACGGTGCTCCACGTAACTGAGGATTGCAAGTTGGCAGGTTGGCTGCTGGCCGAGCTTCCGTGAGGGTGTCGCTGGAGGTCCCTGACATGCTCTTGTTCATGTGGGATGCTTGAGACAGGGATGAGAGACTAAGTTGGGGCACGAGGATTGGCATGAGGATCGGACCAAAATGGAAGGGCTTCTGTCTCCGATGAGAACGAAGGTAGGGGAAGATGTTAAATGTCATTTGAAGCTGTTTTCACCCGAGGAGGGGAAGGAAAGGTGTGGGGCTAGCTCTGTGAATAGGGGTCTTGCCGAGCTTTTGTCTCTTTTCTCTCTCTTTTTTTCTTTCTTCTTTTTCAAAACTATGCTCATGAATGTAACTCGGCGGCGGAGCGGCAGCAGTCGCCTCCAAGAGGGGAGTAACCCATCACTCTTCCTCTATAGAGATGACCTTTGTAAATGAGTTTGCCTTTTGGAGTAGACAGCCATATTTTTGTTTGAATTTCCAGTCGGAGGCTTTCATTGTGTCTGTGTGTCTGTGTATGCTCCCCAGGGAGCTGTAAGGGAAAGCTACCTGCGGCGCGGGGAGGGATGCTGCCGGTGGGCTACCCCAATACAGGGAATTCAGCATCAAGGGATTCCCGGACAAGCAAAGAGGGTGATTTTGTGCTTCAATGCCCTGCCAGGTTGGGAGACCTCTTGATGTGGACCCAAAGCTGTAAAAGAGAAAGTGAGTGTGCAGACCTAATGAATTGCTGCACTTGTCTGTTGCTTTCTTGTGCTTCCAACTCTCTTTAAAGGTTTGCCATTAATCCTTGGTATTAAAGAAACTTGAATTCCAGCAGGGAAAAGCCAGAGACAAATACAGTGATGGTTTGGTTTATAAAATCACCTTCCGTGCTATTATAGCTGTGTGGTCCTGGGGGATAGACTGAATTCTGATTGTATTTTATTTATTTAGCCACTGCCTCCATCCCATGTGGTAACTGCCTCGGGTAAATATTTCTGTTTTCTGTTCATCCCCACATGCAATCCAGCCCTGTGCTATTGTGTCTCAGGACTGGGAGAACTGGAAATCAGTGACAATTCTTCCTGGCAACAGGGTATCTTCATATGTCTTACATGCAGTTTGGAAGGTGTAGTCAGACTAGAAAACATCCTGAGAAATCATTTGGTCCAGTCCTTGTACTGAGGTAGTCTGGTCTCCCCAATGACATCCCTGCTATCCACTATCCTAAATTAAAGGCTCTTCAGTGATTGAAAGTATTTTCAATATTAAAAGCTAGAAAAGTGATTTAAATAATAACAATTTGTCAGCAAGTGGCTGTACTATAATTCTCCAGGGGATTAATTCTTTTTCCACTGCAATTCAGCTCTTTTTTGTCTTGCTTAGTAAGTTGGGGATTAAAAAAAGGACCTACCAACTTCATATAGATCTCCACTACCAAGAATAATGCTAATGGGCAGTTTATAGAATGAAAGATTTATAAGGGGTTATAGACCCAGCCATTCATACCTCTCATTACTGAGGGATACGTACATTAGTGTTAGTCTTCGTAAGGCATTTCTCATTTATTTTTTTCCTTCAAAGAATAGGAAACAGAAAAACTACCCAACAGATCTCATTTCCATTATTAGAACATGTATCTTTCAACATTTGAGTTGATGATTCCATTCTGCTGCTTTAACCAGGCTTGAAATGATTGCTGGAGGCAGTCTCTCCCAGAACTGGTGTGCTATCAGTCTGACGCGTGGATTACAGTCAGATGTGTGTACTATCAGCACCTGCAGCATGCGGGCAGCTATAGAAATAACAGAGTAAGGGAAATGGACCGGGACTGGGTATTATGTTTGTTCATCTGACTTGCTTAATACGGAATGTAAATCCTAATAATGTTGCTCATAAAGTGTAACTTCAATTACATTATTTATTGATGCTAGAGAAGAATCTGCATATATAGACTTGATCCTTTGGATCCCAATCTATTCTAATACCAAAGAATGGGGCAGATTCTGACCTCCTTTGTGTATGGGAAAATCTTCTCAAGCCAAAGCAATGTGACTTTTTAACCATTGATTTCAATGATGTAAAACTGTCATGCTTCTCTTGAAAATCCAGGTCCTGACGTTGACGTTACGTTTCTGTTAATCTGGAGTAGCTCCATGGCAGTGGGTGGAGATATTCAAATAAACTTTGTGTAATTAAGATCAGGATTTGGTCCTTACCAAGAAATAACAATGAGAAGATCACTTGAATAGGTTCAAAAACTAATCTCATTTCCAAGATGCCTTGTAGCTGGCAACAGCTCCCCGTTTTCCTGCCAGAAAATCAAGTGTAAAATCTATAATTCTCCAAATACAACCTTAATATGTGATGCCTACAAAAAACCACTTGACAACAGCAAGGCTGCCGATGTGCTGAGACCCCTGCCTGTCACACTCCTTAATATTACCTCATCTTTCCCCCTCTCCTCCCCCGTCTGTCTGATCCCATCTGTTGTCACTTGTTTTACACTTAGGCTGCAACTGTTGGAGGCTAGTTGGAAGTTTTTTGTCCTTTGGTTTGTACAGTGAGATGAAGGATGGTGGGCTCCTGGTCATCTCTGGCAGCTCTGCTTGGAGTGAGCCTGGAGCATCTGCGAGCTCCAAGACTTTAACCAGTGTGAAAATACGTCCATGTTACAGTGAAATGCAAATAAACTCTCTGGTTTATGTTCAGTGTCTCAGGTAGTGGCATTCAGTCTGCTCAAATGTAGACAGAAAATGAAAAACCACCCAGTTTGCTTTGTTTCCTTGGGTAGGAGTAAGGGTTGACTCTTGCAGGCACCTCTGACAGTCTGTCACCAAAGATGAGGACAACATGCCTCTGCCTCTCATAGCCAAACATACAAAGGTCTCTGTAATTAGAAGTCCAAATCCCTGCAGCTGGTGAATATTGTGGTGGCAACTGAAAATACAATTCCTGTCACCTCTTTGGTCCCCTTTGCTTGTAGAGGTTTCCACCCCACATCAGCACTGGAAAAGGGACAAGTGGGAACATCCTGATTTCAAAACCCCAGTTTATGGTGAAGAAGGGCTAGACATGGGCACATGCTCATGCGGGGCAGAGACATGGACACATGTCCTCACATCTCCATTCAGCTCCATGGCAGGTCTTGCCAGCAGAGGTCTGGGAATACATAACTAAAAGCGTATTTCATAGGGGACTTGTTTCCCATTCCACAAAGTGATAACCTATTTGTTTACTGGGCCATGATGGGTGATCATACAGTGGGGCGCTTAATAACTTAGAAAGTTGAAGTAAATTAGGTATCAAACATTAAGTGCATTACACCATGTAATAGACTTCACTGCAGTAAGTCATGGGTGATTAATGCATTCATACTTTTTTATAACTGGGATCCATGAATGCGGGAATTTAAGGGAAAGTGGAGGAATACATGGTAAAATGGGCTGGCATATCAAAACTGAAACAGTTAGATGGAATGCATTGAACAGAACACTCTCTGCATTTTTGGTGTTGATTAAATGTCACATGACTAGAAGTAATTGTGGGTTGTAAATATTTGGTGAGTTAATGGTGATACTGACAAATATTACCAAAATCAGCTGCATTCTGTAGCCCACTACATCTGAGCTCCCTTTTCAGGAGTAAATGAATGTACACAATAGCAATGTCCCCATGCCACCTTAAGAGCCTGTGAAGTTGATTGAGTACCACGGAGTGAAAAGTATGAAGAAATGCATAAATATTGCACTCCTTTTGTTACCCTCCATTTTAATTTGTTTTATAATCCTCAACACATGCACAATTTGCCTTAACCCTCAGTTCATCGCCTTCAGCAAATTACACTGGCATAAGAATTTCAGTCATTTCAGTTCCTCTGCCGCTGACACTTGCCAGTGCACGCTACTGAATTTGCAATGAGCACCTGGCCTGAACCACGCAGAAACTGGCTAGCTGCTCTGTTTCCCTTTGAGAGGCCCGCGTTTGGTGCCTTTTTGTTTATCAAAGCACTGCTTTTCTTTCAGACTGGCTGAAAGAACTTTTTCAATGAACTTTTCGTCTGTTCAGAAACACACACAGAGGGTAAATGGAGATTAATTACCGTTGGATTTACTAAGCTTTGCATCCAAAGATAATGAATTTGGAGTGTTCCTGTGTACAGAGAATTCAGCTTGGGAACTCTGTAAATAATGTGTGTAATGTTTAGACAGTGCTCTTAAAACGTTAATGGGGCTGTTCTCTCTTATTGAATCTTATTAACTTCATCTGTTTAGTATAGATTTAGGGGATTAGTACACTCCCATGATGTTACTGTTCACTCATTAAACCTTGTTGGTTCTGCTTTCAAAGCAGTTTAGTTTTTGACCACTAAGTCTCTCAAAAAGTGGTTAAGTTGTCCTTGTGCCTTACTTGGAGAGGTTCACAACAGCCTGAAACTGAAAAACTCTGGGAGACACCACATTCCCTGTGAACCTTAAAGAGCAGAGGGCTGTGGCAGCTGACCTTTGAGATCACCAGGGGATGAAATCTGAAGGGAAAATTGCCCCAGAGAAATGGAAGTCTGGAGTCTTCATTACACCTATGGATGGGTTTGCTGTAGCCCTTAACCCCCTTGGATTGTAACTGAAAAGAGGTTTACATGTGCCATCTTTTTATCATAGTGTGAGGGCACATCTAGAAAAACATTGGAACAGATTCTTAACTTTAAGCTCTCAAACTGTCCTGTAAAAGTTGAAGTTAGGATCCTGCACTTTATGGAGAGCTACACATCTTCAATTCACCCTCCAGCACTCTTTTACAAGGCGAGATGCAAAGTCTTTTGTATATGTTTTGTATATGGCTTTTTTAACAAAGACAAAAGACAAAACGGCAAAAGGGGGCACCTGTCCTCCAAGAAGCACACACATTTCTTCTCTGGAACCTCAGGTCCCTGCTTCAATACCACTGTGTCTTTAACTCCCATTTTGAGTATCCCATTGAAATAAACTGGTACGGGTGGTGATGACGCTCAGAGACTGGGATTTCCCAAGTCATTTTGGTGACTCAGACCTCTCAGATGGAGCAACTTCACACAGACAGTGAGCATCAAAACCTGTCAGGTTCCTGTGCTATCACCCATGAGCTAACACAGCCATGTGAAGCCCATAGTGTGGAGTGGGAAGTGCCAGTGCTCCTTTGGCAGCCCTTCCATGGGGTACACATTGTCTGGCAAGCAGCTGAGAGGGAGCCTTCTCCCTTGTCTTATCAGCAGCTTGACACAGAGGTTAATGAGGTCATATGTAATTCTCTGAGCTTGTAGACCATTAAAAAGAAAGGCAATTCAAGAAATAATGAAGTCCTGTGTCTGCTACAGTTAATCATAAGTTTATAAATACCTGTGAGAGAGGATGTAAGGGCATAACTCAGAGCAGAGTTTGGCTTTGAAATAACTCTTCCATAACATTATGCCTCTGGAAAAGCAGAGCTCTTTCTGTTCTGTAACATTTCCCAAACCCATTCAGATTTACAAGCAATATATCACTGAACATAACTCTGAAAGGTTATTTTTCCTCCCCGGCTGCACTTTGTATCAGTACAGTGAGACACCATGCCTGACTGGGCCCTGCCCTCACACACAGTTGCAGCAAGGGTGGTTGTTTATTGTACAGGGAGAAAGCATCCTTCCATCCTTCCATATCCTCCTGGGCAGGAACTGGACACTGTGCCGTTAATGAGAATTGCATTGTGGTAGCACCAGGAGGTTAAAGTCCATCATGGGGACTCATATGCTTAGTGCAGGACAAGTACATGATGAGGAGACAATCCCTGTCCCCAGATGTTCCCTTCTGGAGGTTGAGAGGAAACTAGGGCATTCTGCCTCTGTTGTTTAAGGAGGAAGGATTGTAGTGTAGATTCTGATGTCTCACCCACAACTCAACGGCCAGGTGATGTTGTTCTTTCTCAGCATCCTCAGCGGCACAGCTGAGTCCAGACTATACCATCATAGCATGAGGCACCCTTTGGTTCACACCACATTAAGCTGGTTCAGCTCTTGCTGAGCACTCCCATGATGACAACCCTTAAGATGAACCAGGATGACCACAGCTCTGAGATTGCTTTGCCTTTCACAGAGGTCACCTGGTTAGGATCCCCCTTCTGCCATCACCAGCTGAAGGATCCACATTACTGGAAGATGTAAATAGGCTTGGCTTGGAGTCTGGAAGGATCACAGCATACCTTGATGACTGAAGCTCTTGTGTATCAAATACCACTGGGTCCTTTCAGGGCATGGAAACAGGAATGTCTCTGAAGTGCCCCACTCACTTCCCACTGTCCAGACAGTCAGCCTGCACCCTGGCTTTGATTCTCCATGTTTTACTCAGCCACTGCAAAGCCCTGCCTGTAGCAGAGGTTTCCAGGAACATCTCAAGTCCCCAGATCCTACCTGCAGCTGGGGTTGATGGAAGTGCATAAGGGTCTTCTCTTGGCTCCCATGGGACTTCACAGAAAAGCACGCTGGGAGCCTTTGTAAAGAGCACAGTGATGTCAAATTGAAATTAATAATAGAAACATATAAATAATAGCACAATAATAAATAATGATAATAATAGTGAGATTCAAAATGCTTTAGGACAAGGCATTAAGAGTATAATGCTCACTAGCTCAGTGTGTGGATTACAGGCTTCAGGGGTTTTTAATAAGTGCAGAGAAAATGCACTGGTGAGCACCCATCTTCGTAGTCATTTCATTAAGCAGTTTGCTTAATGGGCAGCTGTTGGGGAGGCAATTGGCCATCCTCTTGAAAGCAGAACTCAGACAGAGCTGCCCGCTGATAGCTATGAATCACAGCTTGTATCCGCTGGGGAAAGTCATAAAGTCTTCACTGCTGTAAAAATGGGAAAGCTGAAAAAATAGGAAAGTTGAGAGGGTGATTATGAAACAAAAGTGATGGTTGTCCCAGAATGCCAGCATAGTAGTTATCTATGGAGGAAAACAGCTCTCCTGCATGGCTATTTGATCTATTAGGTCATTCTGAAGGCAGTTACTGGTAAGGACTCTGCATTTATGTTTGGGACTATACAGAATGCAATAAAGCACTTGCACACTGTGTATTTCACATACGGTCTGATCCATGAGCAGTGCATACCAGCATAACTTTAAGCACCTCGGCACACACTTCAGTAGTGATCAGCTGTTCCTTATAATATCCTACTGGTTTAAGATGATGTAAAAATATGCCTGCAGCTGGGCACATGGGCTTTCTTCATGAGAATGTACACCTAATGTACTTTAACTTTTCCTCCATTCCTCTTTTATCTACACTGCAATATAAACCCCACCAAATCTATGAGACTAAAAGTCTGACCCCATTTGGGATTTAACCAGCAAGACAAAAATCCAAGGCCCTACAGGTTGTACCAGTTCAGAGGAGACCTGAGGACAGATACAGGTGCCTTTTGATGTTATTTATAAACATATAATAATGTCAACAACCATACAAAGTCCTGTTTCCCTGAGCACAGCAGGTATCCAACAAACAAGAGGGTAGTTTTCTGCTCAAGGTGCCTTCCTTCATGCAACACCCATCCTTATCTATGGTTTGCCTTGGTGCCTTGGCCCTTTTCTTGGTTATACTAGGAGAGAGGATTTTTCCCTCCCTAACATTGTTATGTTATATCCTCCCCCCCCAACAGAGGGGATATGATAGCATAATAGCATATAATAGCATATGATAGCAATGAGAGCATATGGCAAACCAGCTAAGGGAGTTAATCCCTTTTTCTCTTCAAGCTTCAGCTCCCCATTTGGTTTTTTTAGGGAAAGCCTTTGTCCCTTCTTTGTCCCTTCGCTCCTGTAGAGGTGCTCTGTTGCAGCAAAACCTTGCAAAATGCTGCTGTCCCTGGTCAGAACCATTGACCTGGGTCACATATCACCTGCTGAACACCTCTATTAAAGGCTGATTTAATAGTAAAGGCAGTATAAATAACAGTAATAAACATCACCACTCCTGTTATGAAATCTTGCTCATGGATCTCCTGTGCAACAATATCCAGAGGAAAGCAGTGGCTCTTGTGACATGCCATGGGGTCCCCTGGGCTGCAGCACTGGTGAGGCACAGCCCAAAGCAGCAGCCAAACCCTTTTCATCCTCTCTGTAAACAGGCAGATATCATCTCTCTTCTGCTCATCTGGGGCTTGGTACCACAAACACTGGCAAAGCTTGACTCTGCTGAAGTAACATGAAAGGTAGAAGCAATCTGCTGCATAGACAGCACTTAAACCACATGGGGCTTTGAAGACAGGAGGTCAAAAACAATATATCAAGTCACTTATCAGCCAGTCTTGTCTTCCCTTCCTCCCCTCCCTCTGGCTTAGAGCTGCAGGAGCTCAGGTCCTTTGATGTAAACCTGTCAGACTTTTTGGTCTCTCCCCTGCTCTGCCCTGCCCTATTCTTCTTCCACATACACATTTGTGTGAGATTTTAATTATAGGCATGATCATATTGGTAAGAAAACCCTTCCTTAATTACACGCTCAATTAATTCCAGTAGCTTAGGAGCTGAAAGCGAAGTTAGGTGAAATCATTACTGCTTCATCTAAAGCTGGATCTCTCCACAGTCAGGTTTGGACTAACACTGTGGAAGTCATTTTTTCTTTAGAAAAATGGAATTCATTTAGAAGACATTAAATTATTTTGGATACAGGGAATTAGAGCATTATCTGCAGCCACTGAAACTCTTTTCCAGCAAGACTAATTACTTACAGGACTAATCTTTTCAGTAAATATTCCACGCTCAGGCCCAGGAGCTATATGCTACAAATAGGGCAATAATCAGCCTCATTGCAGCTGGCACAAACTCTCCCATAATGTATTGTGGTTTTAAAGAGAGATAGGTGAGATGAGAGATTAAACGTGTCTTCAGAACGTCAGATACTTCTCCATGGCACCAGTGCCTCAATGTTCTTCCTCACATCTTTGCTGGTAGTTGGGTAGATACCTATTGCCAGTAGGTATCTACAGGGTTAGTGGCGTCTGAGACACATCCAGGTCAAAGGCAGCTCAACTGAGCTTTAAGCCAAGATGTGTCCCTGTCTCTATTAGACCAGTGATTCCCAACATATGGGGCATGAAGCCTGTGTTACATCCTCTGGATCCCTGTTGACACCCTCAACAGCATGGAAAATAAGGCAAAAGTGCAGCAGAAGCAAAATCCAAGCTGGAATAAACAGTCAAGGAGACAGGGGAGATTGTGGAGAGGTGATTAGGGCTGGAGGAATGAGTCTGAGAAGCAGCAACCAGGACTAAATAGATGAGATCTGGAGAGGACAAGTGAGCAGTGGAGGTCAAAGACGAGGTGGAGGACTTGTGTCTGTTGCATAGAACCCTCCTTCAGCCCAGACCCTGTGTCCCAGCTTCATGTGGGTGTAAAATGCATGTGTAAAGTTGCTTTATAAAAAGAGAATACAAGATGCAAAGCTGGGAAATATCAGAGCAAGGGACATCCCTGCAGCTCTGTCCCATCTAATTATGTAGTCTCATACCATTTTCCCACAGGTTTCTTCTCATCTTGTGCATAAAATGGACAGTGCTCAGGTAATGAGCAGCTATTCCTGATTTTGCATTCTCCTCATTCCTCAGTAAGTAACCCTAGGTCTTCTTTACTGAATATTGACCTGAAAACAGAATTATTCATTTTCTCATATGCTTTTTTCTGTAGCACTAATTGTAACAGTAAAAAGTTCATCAAAACCTGTAATCAGACTCTGGGTTTGTCCCTATTTAACTGATGCAGAATTGAGCCATGAAGGAATCTTAAAGATCTCCGCCAGTTTTGAACCATTTCTGACTTTTCTGCATCCTTAACATTATTCAGTGCTTTCTGTGCTCATTGTGCCCCTCACCATTTGCCTCTGGCAAAGCCTAGGCTTTCTTCAAGTCACATGCCAGGGGTGTTGCTCACAAACCTGAAAATAAAACTTAGATGTCAGGGGTCATTAGCAAAATTTGGGGATATGCGAATCACCCATCACCAACTGTCTTCACCCAAAGACTATTTCATCTTCTGCAGCTCTCTGTGCACCTTCTGTCTGCCACAAATGCCAAAGAGCCCTTCAGAAAGCAGATGCCTTCACTGATTAATCCTCAAGACAGCTCCACCCTACACAAGCAAGAAGGAAACCATAGGGGCAGAGGTTAGGATGAAGGGAGTATATCATCAAGCAATTAAACCCCACATCATAAAACATCCACTTATGCCTGGCATTTTCTAACTTTTCACCCTGATACTCTTCCAGCGAAGACTCAACACGTATAATACCAACAGCCACATGACTCTTGTCATATGGCTGGTTTTTATTTAACGTCGTGTTATTATTTCTAAGAGTTCAAGCAAACTCACTGCAGTCAATCATTCCTCTTTGCACCTTCTTGGAGTAACTCAGACTGACAAAACAGATAGATAGTCATGGGAGTAGATGCAAGCAGAGCTGAACTGACTGTATGAAAAGGCCAGGCGGCCTTTGAAGGTGCAAATCAAAACACAGCAGTGTGGCAAAACCATATGCTGATGGTGGGGAGTGAATCTGTGTCCTTCCACTTGCATCTCTCTGTATACCGTCTTTGCCTGGAATAGATGTCTTTGTCCACAAGAAAAGCTGCATCTGATACTTTGTCCTCATTTGATAGGGTAGTAAAAAGAGCTCTAAGAAATGGGAGTGACTTTAACAATGTTTTGCAGCTCATTTTTAGAAATATGTGTCTGCGTATGCTGGTAGTTACTCTATTTTAAATCACTCATTTAGTGATGGTATTTGCAATCTTGTTGAGTGCAGTTTTTCTGATTAGTAAACACAGTATTATTAAGGTAGATTTTCAGGTAGATTAAGAAGAAAGCATTAAGCAAAACTTACTTAACTTCCAACCAGCTTTTTCCAGCTTCTAAATACATTTTTTTGCTTACACCACAGTTTTGTCACATATGTCTGGGTTCAAGGGGTTTCTTTAAGATTCTCTTACATGGGTGATAGCAGTGTTCTGGTGCTTCAGCAAGCACAAGAGGAAATGACAGCCAAATGTTTCAAACCTCTCCCATAGGCATCACAAACCTCCCTTGCCAAGTGAGACAGTGTTTCTCCTGAACACAGCTAAAAGAGAAGGGACAGGTGGCAGAACAGGCAGGTGACTGAGATTACATTGCATAGGGTCAGAGTCTCTGCTGGCACAGCTCCTGAAACTCAGTAGAGATAAACTGTAGTTTCTCATACATGCAACTGAGTCCCAGGCTTGTTTGTGAGAATGACTCACATAAATATGGGAACATCACAGATGCACAGAAAGATGGTGAAGTTGTCTGGGAGGCCATCAAAGGCTGGAAAACAACTAATATCAAAGCAAAATATGAAGAAAATATAACATTTTTGAATCTGGACTGAAAAAGAGAAAAGATTTCTTTACAATTTTTTTTTTCTTTTACTGTGAAAAATAAGTACACCATTAAATAAGCTTAAGCCATTAATCTTTCCCTTGAGATATCACCCACAGTACAAACAGGGAGATGAAATAAAGCTATGTCGCTTATTACGTATGTTGCAAAAGAATTAATGTCAGTGGAAAAAAGACCAAACCCAAAGGGAAGGAAACACAGGGCAGAGACTGAGCAAAGCAAACTTGTGTTATACCACCAACCTTGAAGGAACTGTGCCAGTTTGTATTCACTGAGGAATGTGGCCACTCCTTTGTCTATGTGATGCTCCAGGCAGCACAAAGACCAAAAATTAGGAATTCTTTTAAACTTTCACTTCTAGAGGATATTTGCACTGGTATCAGCAAACTAAACCAGAATCAAATCAAACTGAAACCCGGAACCAAGGACAGATTCATGACCATTCACAAAATGAGAAATCTTAGAAACATTTTCCAAAAACCTAAGGAAATGGTTAAAGACTCTCATGGGCAAAAATTAATGCTGAGCATTAACATTCATTTGACAGAATTTATCTACTCTTCTGCTCCATAAAACCTAAGTGCAGTACTTAACCTGCAACCCCCAGCGATGTCTGGTGTGTGTTACTTCCCAGCCCCAGCGGTGCTCAGGGACGTGCTCTGGAATGCAGAATGAAGTATATGTGGTGGAGTCTCTGGGCTGAAGGGAGATCGTTATTACACAGTAATCAATAGTGTGCATCTTGCGTGGCTTCTCAGCCTCTCTGACATCCTACCATAGCTGTCAGAGGTTGGGATTGGGTTTTTTTAATGATTTGGGTAAGGTCATAGTTTGTCTGTGGGCTTTTAATCTGAATTGATTTCCTTCCTTTTATGATGATGACAACACTCTTAAATTAGCCAGTAGCACTGAGGCCTCAATATACACCATTTAGCACCTGGGGGACAAATACACTGATAGTGAGGGTGAATGTTACTCTCTCAAAATCAGTGCAGCTGAAAGTACAGTATTTGAACTAATTTATTCCATATGTTTGTTGTTTTTTTAAGTGTTAGGAGTGAGATAGGGAGAAGGGAGTGGGTTCAAGTGTTTTCCTCCTTATAATACATTGATAAAGAGGATAGACAAAGTACTGCAAATGCCAGACTTGCAAAGACAAAGCCTTTTACCATTCACAGGTGGCCCTAGAGTTGAACCGTCTGGACACAGCTTGGGACAGACCATGACGCCAAGATCCTTCTGCCAGAGAGTAATGGGATTCACTGGGTCTCTAAGAGCCACACAGAGTGGAAATCAGGCTTAAAATTTTCCTGTCAAAGATTTTCCAGATTGCTTGCTTCCAAGATGTCTTGTTCAAAACATGTTAGCAGCAGACTTTCCTACTGCCTTACCTCAAGGTTTCAGTAGCATCCCAGAGCATACAGTGGATTCCCCAGGGCTAGGGGCTCAAGTAAGCTTGAGCCCCTGCATGGCACCCTGCATCCCACAAGTTCTCTGGTGAAAAGGACCAAGCATGGCAAGGTTTTAGCTCTGGCCCTCTGGAGCTTGCAGACCCTTTGGTTTGGTACTGAGGCTTTGAAGCGCACTGGTGGCCTTGATGTTCCTCCCCAAGAGAGGTGAAAACCTTGATATCTTTTCTGTATCCAGGACTTCACAGGTATAAGTGTTTTGCTGGGATTATGGTTTACAAACACCCTGAAGAGTGTGAGTAAGGTCTTGGTGTTCAGGTCCCAGAGGGAATAGGCCAGTACAGAAAGTATTCCAGTCCAGCACTACCAGTGCCTTATTCTGCCTTGTCTTCTTCTCCCAGCAGATTTCCACTGTGGCCTCAGAAACCTCTTTGTGTTGGCTCCCTGCCCAACTCTGAGTCGTCCTCACAGATTCATAGGAGTACTGTTGAAATAACACACTCCCATGGATAACACCCTATAAACTTCTGCTGTGTTCTCCCACTGCACTTACTAAGAGACGAGAAATGTTAATGCCTTGAGGGCATCCTCCTAATTGCATGGCTCCTGTCCAATGGAAGCATATGTACAAATTAGCTGCAATTGCTGGTGTGCACAGTGGTAATGCTGCTTGGGAAGAACTCCTCTGGTATTAACACATATACAAGAGGTAATTCCATAGAGAAGTCAGCCATGGTTTTGTATTAATCCTCAGGCACAAGGCATAAGGTTTTTCTGGCTTAACTGCAATGCAAAAGAAACCATGGTAATAATAGGGGCCTCCAGCCAGCTGATTATGAGAGATTAATTAAAACCTAACAAAACATGAGTATATTCCATACCTTATGTAGAAAGCCAGAAGAAAGTGAAAGAATATTTTGGTGAATGGGCAATTGTTAGTGAGGAGTGGGTCAAAAGTATTGAATTACATCTGTCTTATTTCTTAATGTTACTGTTCCTAGTTCCCCAAGGCCATGGATATCCTATAAATGAATTGGAAAAGCAATGAAGGGAATAAAGAATAAAAGCAATGGCAGTCAATCTGAAGTGATGCCATTTTTGTGCTTGCTGCTTTGGTGGGCAGGGCTTTTCTTTTAAAAGTGTTCATGGCATGCTCAGAGCAAGCAAATTCCCTCACGAAAAACTTACAAGAGACCAGCCCTCACCTTATCTCAATGCTATAATGAAATTCAATTAAGTCCTAAAGTCGTCACAAAGCTGGGTTGGATGGGGCTTTGAGCAACTTGCTCAAGTGGAAGATGTCCCTGCCCACAGCAGGGGGTTGAACTAGATGAGATTTAAGATCCCATCCCAAACCTATGTCCCTATGATTCTAAAGATTGTTTATTCCCCTTTGAAACTGGTAATCTCAGCTGGCTGGAAAGTTTTTTTTCTAGGTGCTTGTTTAAGAGAGTGGGTCAGAAAAGCAATGTGGTCTGCTGGCCAGACCATATTCCAGGTGAGAAAGCCACCTCTTCTCCAGTCCCAACCAGGTCATGGTCTGGAGCTTTTGGTACCAAAGCTTTGGTGACATCATTGGCGGCAGCCTTCTGTCTACTGAGGCAAAAGCATGGGTCACTCCTATGCTTTATGCAGCTCAGCAGAGCTTTGATAATAGGGTTGGAAGACTGGTTAGCAGCTGTATTCATCAGTAATTAGGCAGCTACAAAGATAAGGTATGCCATTATTAATGTGGTGCTTAGCAAAGTGCTAAGGAGGAAAAAATAAGGAAGCTGCTAGGCAATTGCATGAAAATAGAGCCAGATGAAAAGCGAGCTCCAAAAGATTGGTTCTCTGAGAAGGAAAGGGTGGGTGTGAGCTCCCGAAAATTGATAGATATAAAATCACTTGTAGCTGAACTTCTCTTGACATGCATGCTGCTTCCCTACCCCTAGGGAAGTTACTTAAATCTGTTTTAACCTCCCCCAGTTTTCTAAACTGAAGTTGCAATACCTGCCCACCTACTCACCTTTCAGAGAAGTATTCTAGAGCTCTGCCTGTTTGTAAACTGCTCAGGAAATAGCATGTTCCAAACTCTCTCTGCATATAGCAAAATCTACTTCAAAAATAGGTCTAGAAGGCACTCGGGCTCAGAGACAAAATAGGCATAAAACAATTCATAGCAGGAGTCTGTCCAAACTGTTCCCAATGCTTCTAGCATGGGAGATTTGACTCCCAGATAACCATCTCCTCTCCCAGTGCTTAACTAGCCTTAAGGTTAAAGAGGGATTCCTAATGCCCATTTCTGTTCTCCCTGCAGAGTAAGACAGATTGCAATTAATCCTTGCCCTATCTACCACCTTTCTATGACAAACTGTTTCACAGCCCTCAGGCTTCCTTTTTCTGGACCACAGAAAGCTACATCCTTTAACCTTTCTTCAATGGTCACATTTTCTACTCTAATCATTCCCACTGCCCTCTTCAAGAAGTTCGCAATTCTAAACATTACAATATAAATTATATTCTCTATGTTGTGGAGGTTTACCCTACTTCTAAGCTGTTACTTTTCATTGTTGTCAAATCTCTCACATGTTTTCTAATATGCCAACCTCCAATATTTTTCTCTCCACACATATCCACATGTCAATTTTTATTGCAGAGTGTGTAAAATTTAACAGAAAATGCAATTATTGTTCCAGGTTTACTTTAACCATCCTATAAAAGTTAATATAAAATAAAAGCCCTGCTATAAAATGCTTTGCAATCCCATAGCAAAATATTCATCTCTGTTACATTTTATAGGTGTTTAGAGTGACTCAAAAAAAACCCCTATGAATTTAGGGTGAAATCTTTAGCTTGTAACTTGTATCTGCTTATCTGCTTAAACTTCATTATAGCCATACCAATTCACAGCAAGTGAGAAGCCAGCCTCTAATCTCTACTGCATGCCACAGGAACTGTGCTTGTCAGGGCTAGGAACTGTACACTTTGGACCTGATCTCACACGTTGCAAACCTCATGTGTGCAAGGAGGGAGCAGCATAAGTGATGGGAGGAGATGGCCTCTTTGCATCTCTGAAGTGTGACCTGGATTCCTCTTTTCCAAAACAAATAATAAATCTGTACACAAATGCAGACAAAACTCCCTCTTTTTCAAGCATGAAATAACAGAGGTATTTTGCAGGCCCTCAGCACTGTAGATAGTTACACAAGATGCTGCTGCTTCAGTGCTGACCAGTAGAGCCAGGTCCAGCTTGTAGCCAAAAAACAACTCCAAATTGCCCACCAAGGCTGATTGCAGACCTTCTCATTATGCTTCCAGTGGCTCCATCGCACCCAGCAACAACAGGAGCCAACATCTGGTCTTTGATCCAAGCCCAAACTGCTTGGCTCATGGTAAGGTATTGCATGGGACATACAGTCCTTGCTGGATAATTAAGGGAAAAAATGGACACAATTTGGTAAATCACCCATAAATTAAGCCCAACACAATGGCTCTTGGCAGGTTGCTAGTGTGACACTTAACTGAGGAAAATCTGGCCCTCACCATTGTTCTACATGAATCTACCAAGTACCTTGCATATTGATTACTTACTAATCAGGAAAAGTACTTGAAGTTTATTCCTGTACAAACTTCTTAGGCATGCAGATGCCTTAAAGCAGGCTATGTTGCTATCAATTGTATTTTTAATTGCTGTGTTTAGAGAGTCTCATTGATCTAATCAAAGCCAAATAAGCCCCATGGTACTTCCCATAGTAAAGTTTACTGATGATGTGTTTCTTTCGTTTGCTATATGAAACCTTCTGCTGTGCTGCAACCGGACAAATGCAATGCCAGCGAGCAGAGTGGGATGCCCTGTGCTTTAATACATTTGTTGTTATTTCTGCAGTTCAGAACTCCCTTCAGCCAGGCAGAAGGAAAGCAGCTGCGTGACATTATCGGTAATTGCTTAATATTGTCATTGCATTTGCTTACAAGGAAAAAAAAGCCACAGACTATCAATCAGCCAACAGAATATTCATAGTCTATGATAATAGTAAGTGCTTTTTGAATGTCATGGCAACAGTCACGGAACAACGTGATCTTGTACTTGATTACTTCCTGCTGCATTCCTAATAGTGTCTGTATTGCTCCATTAATTTTGCTTCTTTAAAAGAAAAAATTTCATTTCTGTTTGGCAAGTGTATAAAATAAACAGCACCTTTTCCCATAGAACCCCAGTGAGCAGGACCTCTTGTGGTCCTGTAGTTCTTCTGTAACCTAGTTTTGTCCTATACAATCTCTTCTGTAGCTTAAATATGTCCTGTACTTGACCCAGCATTCCTGGGCGCATTTCAGGAATTATGGCTGGATTATTACAGCAGGTAATCTCTGAAATCAGATTTGAGACTGACTTTTGTGAAAAAGATTTAGAATAATCTCATTAAATAATTTGTTGGAAGGGCTTTGCAGACATGGAGAAATAAATTGATTCATCTAAGACACATCTGGACCCGACTCATTCTAGATTTTTGCCCTGCTAGCCTGTATTTTTCAATTGCTTTAGCTCATTCAGGTTTGTGAGTTCATGGCTTTAAAGGCCAGAAAGCACTATGAGCCTTTATCCTTCTGCATCAGAAAATCACCCAGTAATTTTGGTATAGAGTCCATAACTTTCAAAAGGGCAGTAGCATATGTTTTCAGAATAAGCAGTTTGGGGGTCTGCAGGTGGTCAGTAAGATGCTATATCTAACAGTAAGTTGTTCTAGATACTTGTAAACAGTCTTCTTAAACAAAACAAGAGAAGAAAACAACAGCAAAGGAAACAAGGAAAAACCTGAGATTCTTACTTGCTATCTGAATTTGCTTAGCCTCAACTGTTGTCTCTTAGAGCTGATGAATCTTACTTCAGCTTGAAGAGCTGAGTCATGTACAAAATCTCCTTATGCTAGTGTTAATAAGTTGGTTTTGAGTGTGTTAATAAGTTGTAACTGAATTCAGTCTTAGCCTTCCCAAGAACAAAGTACTTGAGATAAATTGGTTTAACACAAGTGAAAAGTTCTGCTGGGGTGCAAGTGTCTGAACTTACGTTAGGTTCTAGACTACTGCTTTGCCTTCACTGTGTTTCACCTAAGGACCATTTCTAGTCCCATAATGATCTGAACTGCAGAGACCCAACAAGTGTATTCTGCCAAGAAGGTGCAAAGTGGTGAAGGGACCACCAGGAATGGACTTAAAAGCATTTCTTTTGAGCATTTGAACCAATAGCCCGGTTCAGCTGTCACACACCACAAGTGATTCCTGCTGATGCAAATTTTCTAGCTAAATCTGCCTGCTAAATGTATCAAAGGTATTTAACTAATCTGATAACTCTTCTGTAATACCTTCATTATTTTCTTCCTTCTTTTTTAAAGAAAGAAGAAAAGAGACACACATTTTTAACCAGGAAAGCAAGGGGAATAAGTTTCTCTGTCTGCCCTGAAGGAAGACAATTCCAGCTTCCAGTTTTACCTTTTCTTTTAATTCCCAGCTCTATTAGATCCTCCTTATGTCATTTCTTATTTAGTCATCACATGCTTGATTTTCTTGATCACAGTAGAAATAATGGCAATGTTGTGGGTATTTGGTCCATCCCTGTAGACATGGTCACCTCTGGGGCAAGTGACCACCTACATGATGATGCCCAAGCACTCAGCTGCTCCTTTGCCAATGTATTATTTGGTTGTAGTGTTTCTAAAGTGCTTTGAGGGGCTCATTTACTGGGAGCTAAGCCATGGCAAAGCCTTTGAGGGCTGGGTGCTTGTCAGACGCTACTACATTAAGTCCACATGTAAAAATCAAACTGCTGGGCTTCAAAGAAGTTTGGCTGGTGTAAATTAACCTGTATATTAGAAGTTCTGGAGCAGATGCCATACTTTGCCCTGGAGATCTCATTACTGCTCAAATGTATGCGCTGATTTTGCCACATTAATAAAGCAGCGGGACCCCCTTCCCCCACAAAGCAGGATTAGCTGTTGGTGTCTGTAGTTATTTTTGTCAAAAACCTTTTGAAAGTCTGTGCATGGAGAGGAGGAGGGAAAGTTCAGAAAAAGCCAGTATCTGTCTTTATTAATTACAGGATGATTAATTATTTAATCTACATAGATAACTGTATGCACAACTCAGCTGATTCTCATTTATCAGACTTTCAGCACCATTAATCAGGGGAAGTTTTAAATGTAAAGGAAGACAGGCTGATTTAGGGTGTTGTGTGGCAGCGTGCACACTGCCCAACCTCCATGACTGGCCATCAATCACAGCAAAGGATGACCCTGCCTCCTGCCCATGAGCACCAAGCGTTTGTGCCACTCCGAGATTTGTTTCAGGTTCCTCTGGGCTTCTTCTCTAAATTTCATCATTAAGTTTGAAACCTGCCATAGATTCAAGTGAAATCACAAGCTAGATAACAAGTAAGGGTCTAGAAACAGCATTGACTTAGGACGGCTGAAGAGAAGTTGCTCCACTTCAGATGATGCCTATCAAAGGTTCCTCTTCTGGAACCATCTTCTGGGGTGGTGCAAACTTTCAGGAGCACTGGATGATGCCTTAGCTTAACCCTGTTCCATGCTGGTTCATTACCTTCAAGAAGTGCATTCAAGTTTCCAACATGCACGCAGTCACTCAGGAGATGTTTGGTAATTTGTCATGTTGCCACAAGGCTGCTCATACCTGCTCAGCTCCTGAGTACACAGCAGAAGTCATTTTCCTATCTTCTTTAAACTCCTACACAAGACCCAGGTCTGGGGTTCAGGAGGAGGAAGAATAAGCATGCATTGTTAATAAACCTTCTTACTTTGCCATTATACTCTTCTCCAGCTGAATGAGGGTGTGAGGAAGAAGTAGGTGGATATTAGCTCCAACCTGGATGCAGACTAGTTTTTCCTTTTTTTCACTCCCCACCTTCTGTTAAGGACTTGGAAAGGGCCAGTTTATGGGATTGCAGTTGCCAACTCCCAGAATTTATAATAATTTTAGAATGAACCTTATGTTATTGGAATTGTTTTTAGATCCTTAGCTCCCAGAGTCAAGTTATATTGGAAGTTGTATCCCAGATTTAGTTTTAAAGCACAATTTAGCTGTGATTGTTAGAAGAAGCTTAACAGTAAAACCCTGAGGATTATTGCAGGCTTAAAGGTCAGATAGCATATACAAACTTTAAGTTGTATTTTTCATTACTATTTTTTCCTGATTTATGGTGAATATCAACGTCTTAAGTTATGCAGAAATATTCATAGAACATTGAGCCAAGGTAATTGTAACACTTGCACACTCCTTCATGGCAGAAGATTCCCATTGCCAAGGTTGTATAACCTTATACTGCATAATTGCTTTGCTTGCCACTGTGTGGCCATACCTGGCACTGGTTTTGCCAGCCTCTGGTAATCATTCACATTCATCTGTTTCAAGAGCTGGTTAGAAATTTGCCTGAACTGCACAGTTCAAGAGGTTTAGCTGGGTAACAAAGAAGTCTTACAGGTCTATTCAGTCCTTATTATAGAATAAGGACATTGACGACTGATTTGAGTTGTAAGCATTTTCCCAGCCCTTGGTGGCAGAACACAGACATACCTCCAGTCTCAAACACACCTCCTCTGCCATCTCACACACAGATTGCTGTTACTGGAGGAAAGACAAAAGCCTCAGACTTGTTAGCCATAGCAGTATTCTGCACATGAAACACACACGTAACACCAGCAGCAGAAGGATGTACATCCTGTCTGTCAGGAGGAACAAGGATGATTTTCCATTCTAAGGAGGGCTAAAGATCACCTTTGATTAGTGCACTGACAGCGAGTGAGTTGTCCTCCTATCATAATGATCAGGGAAGGGTGGCTGATGTCAGCCAAGGACACTGTAGACCACAGAATCCCATTACAAGTGATTCTTAGGGCTTAACTACACCTTATTATATTTTAGACTTTCCTTTCTAAGTAGAATCTTCCTTCTTCTGTGCACATCCTGGTTTTGGGAATGACTGGGCATTAGTCATTATTGCAGAGTTATTTCACTGCAGCTAAGAAAGTGTTTCTCAGAACCCAAGTAAAATACACAGAACTTTCAAGATGCCATGCAGGCAATGGTATAGCTTCTACAGGTATGGACAGACAAGAGTGGGTCTCCCATATTCAGCTACATTCAGTTCACACCTCCTCCCCATACTTTCCAGTACATGACAGTAAGTGGCTATGGACTATTTCTGAAGATAGCTGCCATCCTGTAAATTCAAATCCTCACCTAGTCTGTAGTGATTTATGTAGGACCACAGAAGAAAGAACAAGAATCAGAATTTACTGTATAATGATACACCAAACTAGGAGCCAGGTAGGAGTTTTCTTCCTATTCCTGCTGCAGTTTTTGGCAAGCCACCTGATTTCACAGTTTCCCATTCACGTCAGGGGATGATGAGACTTTTTCTCCTAATCTCTATTTTATGCAGGTAAATTTTCATCTTCACTCTCCAGAGTCTACCTCTGATGTGCACACTCAATGCCTCGTTAATAGGACCTAAATTGAGCTAGGAACTGCTAACCAATGGACAAGCATCAGAATGTGTCTGTGGAGTATTTATTAACCTCCTTTTCCTTTTTGTGTCTCAATGATGGACTTCTGGTCATAGGACTCACCAACAGAGCCTTTTCCCATCATAAAGCTCTAATTGCAAATTAACCTTTGGTTGATTCCTTGTAAAAACATTATTCTCCCTGAAACTGAAAAAGAAAGTAGTGCAGCTAAAAGGCACCTGTTAATTGCTCAGCTTTCTCTGCAATGTTATGTTAAATATTGTGTTATCAACTGCTGCCTAACTAGTGAACTAATTCAAAATTGTTCTTTGAATAATTTAAGCAGATAGAATTCTTTGGGATTCTGTATGTAATATTTGGACGACCAAGATACTTCAACACCTTAGAAATGCTGCTTCTGCATGGAGCTAGTAAATGTTTGTGATTTTTAGCATGAATAGACCACCATAGCAATGAGAAATTAAATTTAACTGCTTGTAGCTATATTATCTTTTGCTATTAATAATTTCTTTACACTTTTCACTTGTCCTAAAAGCATTTAAATACTGATGACTGATGTTGCAATTTCTTTGCATGGAAAACTCTCAGTGAAATCATTTGAGGTTATGTACCATCAGCTTGCAGGACATTAATAATCTGATTTAAAGCCTTGTGTAACAGTGCGATGACTCTTATTATTATCAACAAGTTTTTCATCCAACTGTAATTGAAGACAGAAATATTTTTGCCATTGTTATTTCATATGAAAGCTCCAAAAGATGCCAGTAAACTGATGTCAGTTCTTACAGAAAGACCAGGAAAAAAGGCTTTTAGCTAGTAGAGAACGATACCCAATGTCAATCCTGTCCCTTTTTGTAGACTGAAGTCAACATGTTTGATGATTAAAAACATCTGTGGGAGCAAGTTTTGAGTCTAGTGAGGAGAAAATAAGTATTTCAATTGCAAGTTCCCACTGTAATAAACAACTCTTTTCCTGAGTCTATAGTGGACTAGATCAATAAAACAATTGACAGTAACTATGGAGAAGAAGAGTAACAGTCTTGCTTAACAGTTATAGACTGAGGCTCCTGAAAGCCTTTGTAGATGCTTTAATTAAGCACCACAACAACCCTATGATGTACAGGAAGAGTTATTATCTGTATTTTACAGGTGGAGATCACACAGCAGGTCTTTGAAAAAGCTAATAGAGGCAGTCATGTTACTTCACTTCCTGTCATTTACTCCAAACTTTGGAGGTCATCCCCTCACTGCTATGTAATGACCTTTATAGGTCAACCTTGAGAGATCCCTGTGGATATGTTTGGCACTGTCCTGCACAACATCCTTGTCTCTGAACTGGAGATACACGGATTTGGTGGAAGGACCACTCAATGAATAAGGAATTGGCTGGATGGTCACGCTCAAAGAGTTGTGGTCAACGGCTCAATGTCCAAGTGGAGACCAGTGATGAGTGGTGTTCCTCAGCAGATGGCACTGGGACCAGCACTGTTTAACACCTTTGTTGATGACATGGACAGTGGGATTGAATGCACCCTCAGCAAGTCTGATGATGATGCCAAACTGTGCTGATACGCTGGAGGGAAGGGATGCCATCCAGAGGGACCTTGACAGGCTTGAGAAGTACATCTACTAGCAAGGCTTGGAAATACAACTGCAAAACATGTGACCCTAGATGATAGATTGGTACATAGCAAAACTGGGCTCCATCCTCAATGTGAGATTTTCTGTGTCTTTGGTTTTCTTTATCCCTCATCTTTCCATACCCCATCTGTGAAACATGACCAGTTCTCTCTTTTTCTGCCTGCTTTGTCTTACTGAACTAAATAGTAGCTTCTTCTTTGCTTTACTCTTGGCACATTTTTATTGGGTTGAATAATAGGCAACTCTGAGGGAGTGATGTGTTATGAAAATAAATAAGATTGAAGCACTTGCAAATGCAGCATATCAAGTCTACCAAGGACTGGAGCCTACTTCCTGCTCTGGCTTTTCCCAGGCTGCCTTCATTTACAACTTTAACCCTTTGACATTAGTTGGCCATGGAAGTTGTGGAGGAAGCAGCTATGAATGTACTTCTGTGTATTCAAGGATGTTTTTCCAGATCCTGGAACTTACTCATGAGGTGCAGCATGAGCTTAAGACATTAATTTATTCAAGGATGTTTAAGGCATCTTCTGCTATGAGCGTACATGTGCCTACAGAACTAAACCATGGCTGCTTTTCTACATCACAGCTTCATCTATGGGACATCCAAAATGAGCTTCTCTTGCAACCATAAAATATCTTCAGGTTAAAAACCATGGCTGTGTCAATGCATCCCCTCACAGTGAGACACACACTTGGGTCTTCTGGAGTTGCATTAGGCCTTTCAGACATAAGGTATGAAAAAAAACACTGCCCCATTACTACAGCTTAACACAGATTATCTGTTTGGCTGGCCTTGGAAACCTTTACCAACTAAAGGCAATCTCTTCCACACCATTATTCTTCTGTTTCAGGAAACTGATAATCAAATTTAGGCTGAGTTTGGCAGACATCTTTCTTCTTCCCTATCTCAATTAAAAATTGCTTGGACCTATCATGCATTTATTCTCTTTGATATTCTGCCTTGCATAATAGCATACATGTCTTCAGAGTGCATCCAGTTGCTTTCATTATATATGGACACCACCTGGGCAATGAAACTTGTAGTTCCTTGTCCTTGCCCGGATTACACAGTACCTGATATGGCAGCTATGTGCAAGCAGTTAAAGTCCCATCCTTGCTGTGGAACAATGAGAATCTCTTTTATACTGATCTTTTTTTCCTTCTAGGAGGTATGGTAGCCTCTATTTATAGAGAGAAAAGAGAAGCTGATGAGGAATTTCTATTTCCCTTCTATTTCTTATATAAGTACTTCTTGGAGTAGATTGCATTTACAAGTATCATCATTGTCTGAAATGCTTTTATCAAGGTGTGCCTAGTAAAAATGGCTTCTTGCTTTCCCTTCACACCATTTTCAAATATCCCAGTACACAATGCATATTTTATCCTTTGGAAAGCAAACCAAGAGATGGAATTTTAAGCAGGGATATTTTTTTCTTTGTATTTTTGTTGCTACTGTTGTTCCTTAGGTTTTGGGTTTTTTATTTATAAGTTAGTCCTTAAGGTTGGAGAAATGTTTTGACAGAAAGAAATGATAATAGATAATGGAGTAATCTATTAGTGGTGACTGTTTTACCACTGAAATTTGTATACTTTGGAGACCACTAATAAAAATGGAGCCATTTACACATAATTTAGTTGATTCAGTTAGTTCTGACTCTTTCGCAGCTGCCTCTGAAGTGCATAGCTACTTAAGGTTATCATTTTGAGAAGGTTTTTAATTTAGATGGATGCCAGAGATGCAGGCTACTCCTATTAGAAGACATTCTGTGCTGTCCTTGTACTGTGCTTTATGTAATTAGTGCATACTCAAACAGTACAGCTATTTAATAACCCCTCTGTGTGTTCCACGTAATGATTATAATTATGCCAGTGACTGAAAGCAGAACTACAGTATCCGACAGGATGTCCTTGTGATGCAGAACCACATGAATTTTAACCAATTCCTTCCCTGGATTTGGCTGGGAGATTCCAGGTACAGGCTACCAGGTTGTGCAACCATGCAGTGCTCAACCACACATGGAAACAAAGCTCTTGTGAGGCCTTTCCAGGGACTGACTCTTCTCCCAGTCCTCAAGCCCCTTAAATACTGGGATTATTCACCCTGACTGCAGAAAGCTTTGGACTGAGTACATGGGCAACAGGAACTGTAAGCAAAGTTATCCCCTGCCTGAGTCAGTGGAGGCTAAAATCTACTGCTTGCTCCCCAAAATTAATGTTTTATTTAATTTTTTCCCCCTTTTATTAACTGCTCACCTATCACCAACACACTGTTCATGGGTCTCCATGAACCTACAGGCATTAAAAATTAGCCCATAGTCCCTCCAATTCATTACACATCTGTAGTCCCTCCTATTCTTTACACACTTCTCTGCAAGCTACGTTTTAGCAGCTCTGTCAGTGCTATTTGAGACAAAAAAAGGGCAAGACAGAAGTGTTTTTAATAAAAATGTTATTTCTTATCAATATTATTTTCCTATTAAGAAAATTGAGCTCACTGCTTTTGAAAGTAATGCTCTGCAGGTCAGTGTGGAAATTACAGTTCTTCCAAGTCCACAGGTTGCTCATAAACTGATCTGTCCCTTTCTAATTTAGGGTATTGAAACAGTTTCCTGCAGGAATTATACTTAATAGCATAATGGTCCGGCAAGTCTCATCTCTTCCCTCTCTGCATTTATGCTACCTGTTGCTGGTGACAATATTTGGCCAGTTGAAAAGTCACATGAGGACCAAGAGGTATCTGAAGTTCTCAGTGTCAATGTTTATTGAAGTCATTACTAAAGATAAGCATTTACAGTGACAGAACAAAGTAGGTGAACCCTTCTTTACAGCTCTGCCGATTATCAGGGGCAGCAACATCTTCTAACTGTTTATGGGGCTAAGGTAAGGAGGCCGCTGACCAAGCCAAGTGCTGTCCATCACTTCCAACACTGTTCCCAGTGCCAGACCCTTCAGAGAGATCTCTGTTCATCCTCTGCCAGGTGGATGCTGGCCATGCCCAGCGCACCATAGGCTGCTCTTCCCTGCAGTAATGCATTACTTATGCCCAATTATTCACTGGTTTATGCTGACAAACCTCAGTTGGTCAGTTGTTTCTAAGTCATCTCACTCCCATCACAGATTCCATTTTGATGAAAAGAGATGCAGTTATTTTACACCAGTGGAGAACCTTCCCTAAAAATGCTGACATCCCTGATTTCCTGCAATGGCCTTTGCATCTCCTCCTTTTGAAAAGGAGAGTAGCAAAACCAAAGGAACATGCAGAATTATCCATGGTAAACTTCTTCAAAGCTCTTAGATATTCATTATATTCACAAACATTTTATAGCTCTTGGAACACAAAGATTAACCTGATGATGAATTCTTCAGTTTACCCTCCTGCAACCCAGTCTGCTCCCTGAGCTAAATCCTTTGGCATCCAAATCCTTTCAGCCAAACACTCTTATGTTCTTCGTTGACACCACTTTGCTTGTTACAGCTTGGGTTGTCCTATTCCATTAGCTTGCTCATAAGAAGGAGGACACTGGCACAGTAATTTTAATTTCTTTGGAATGGTGAAATACAGCTCTAGATGGATTTCTAGTGCAGGCTGTTGAGCTGGAAGAAAATCATACCTGCAGGAACATGTACTGAGCTAAATGTATTCTAGTGTTGTACGCTTCCACAAAAATCAGACCTTTTCCTGCCTCATACAAATGTAGGGCTATTTGAAATCAGGCTCCTCTACAGCTAATAGAGAGACACAGCCCATTGCTTGGTGGTTTCTGTCCTCCTGTGGCTACAGCCAACCCCTGGGGTAGGGAGAGTGGGATGAATTTCTGTGCTCAGCACATGCAGAGCATCAGGAAGCTGTATTCTGGATTTATCACAGCTGTTAGTATCTGAAAGGCATAACTGAGAAGTGCTGTCTGCCCTAGGCACTTTCTATACTCCGTGGAGAGAGTACCAGGGAAGGGAGCAGAAGTCACGCTGAATACCACAACTGCTTCCTTTTTCAGTATATTTCTATGCAACTTGAGACTTAGAGCTGGTGTGAAACTGATGTAGGTCCTTGGCAGCTTTCAAACCTACACCACTATCACTACTTACCGACTCTGAGCACCTTGAGTGTCTGACCGCAACACCCCACTCAACAAAGATGACTTTCATTCTAGGAATGACAATAATGTTGAGGGAATAATAGAAGGAAAATTTGCTCAAATGCACTATCCTAGTGAACAGAGAAAATGTGTTTCATAGGTTAGCATGTTGCCCATAAGCATATCTGACAGCTTAATTTTCTAACATGGTACATGTGAAACCTGAAGTGAGTTTTTCAGTTAAGTGCAAGGCACAGAGTGTATCTCCTCAGTGTGTTTAATGAAGGCTTTCAGCCATCTCTCTCCTCTCACTGCTCTGCAGCTTCCTTACTCCATCTCCTTCTTTCAGTAAGATGCATTTCTAGATGTAACTGCTGAAGAGAGCATTTCTGTCTCTTTCCAATGGCTTGACAATGTCATAGTGTGGATAGGGATATCCTTAGATGCTTCTCTTACAACAAAAACCTTCAGGACCTGAATTCTGGGTTTCAGTGTTATACTTATGACTGTTTCTAGTTGGGAAAAATGATGCAAAACTGCTTTAGCCTACATGCAAATAAGATGCTATAATGGAGTTCTCTTAGCATTAGAAAACACGGCTAATTTTCATATCCAGGATGTATAAGTCAAGTCAGCATTGACATCCTTGTTCTTGTAAAGTAAAGAATAAATGAGATACCTCTTTTGGCCCTGGGAGAGTGAGAGATCTAAGGATCACATCATCTAAGACAGGGCACAGATGGCTCAAGGTACAAGGTAGACACCCAACTACTGTACATTGTTTTGGGGCAGCAAAGTCTTGCACAGTTCCTAGAGGGGCAAAACCCAGAGACCTGGACATGTTCAATATAGCAGTTACCTTACACTGACTTACAGCAGTTGACATCACAGCACTTAAAATTTTACCTACCACAATAATGACATGAACTGTATGTCTCAGCGGGGGACCCCATTGAGTAAGCATTGACAGCACACTGTGCTGCAGCAAAACATAGCTGCTGTGATCCAGAGCAGTCAAGGGAAAAAAGGAAATCCAAACAGGAGCCTCCAGACTCAGCAGACCACAGGCAGGCATCCCAAAGTACTTGAGAGATGTTAAAGAAAGTCTTTTGCATAAGGCAGATGCTCAGGAAGCAATTCTGAATGTGGGTGTCATTTTTTCCCACCTAAACCATGGGTGTGCAAACATTTGCCAGTCAAACGGCTGCTGATGCATGTAAGTTTCTAGCCTAAAACACCCATGGGCTGCAAACATGAACCTTATTTTCTGCATGTGTGAGGGGGTGTCTGTGACAAAATGAATGAGACTACAGCTCACTCCCTTCTTGCTTTGACTTGCTTTTGGTGACGTGCACGTGACAATGCCCCTAGAGTGGCACTGCTGCATAAAAAGCCACATGAAGCTGTCATAGGTATGATGGCAGATGTTTCATCCGGCCCTTCCCTTTGCTGTTGTCTTTCCCACCATGGATGCACAGATTTTTAATGCTGAAAGGTCTGTTTTGAAAATCACGCTGAGTGGCCCCTTGGTTTGCTGTCAGAAAGCTTTTCTGTAGCCTGGTTAATAGAGAAAGAGACAAGTGCATTTCCCCAGTGTGTTACTTGCTTGCTAAAGTCAGATTTAGGCCAGTGAAGACTTTGATCTGCATCCCTGTGTAGCTGGGGAACAAGCATTTCCATCCAGAGTTCATGCTCTTTTCTCTGGGAGAAGCCACATTGATCTCTGTTAAAAATAAGCATTCAAAATTAAGCCTCAGGTGCTGGCAAATCCTTGCTACAACCTTGGGAGATCCATTCACACAGCCTGCACCCCTGCCAGTCAGAAACGAGTGCCACATTCCCAGCCCCATGCTGTGTGCCTGCCATACCCAGCTGTTGGATCTGTTCTTTCAGCCCTGCACTACCCTGAACCTTTCTCCCTGAAAACCAATGGGTCATGATGGTGCTGGTTCCTGACACAGGCACCATGTTCCTCAACTCCTTCTGCCTGCTGCATAGCCTAGAAAGATGCCACTGCAAAGTGCTATAGGAACAAAAACTGTTACCACTCTCTACTGGATGCTTGAGAAAATTATAGATGAGTTTCTGGCTTTTTTTAAAGCTGGCAGAGCTCTACCTCGCTGCCCAGAGTAATTTAAATTTGCAGACTATGAAGGGAGAATGCTAAATGCTTTTGACTGGGAGTTAATCCATTAATTTCTCCAAAGTACCCAAACATGTCAGTCTTTGGCTGCAGCTTTCAGCTTCTAATAAATTGTCCAGGGACCCAATTTGGGTGTTGCTTCAAATGTGAGATGACAAGATGAGGAAAGCAACCAAGAAGCTTATTGCAGAAAACATAAGTTTTAATCTTCATTGTCGCCTTCCCCACCTACAGGAACTGGGATACAACCAGCAGCTGATCAGGAAGGGAGCTGGCCTGGGGAAAGCTACTTCTGCTTTCCCAGCCTTGGTGATCAGTGTAGGAAAGCCTCGCAGCACACAGAGAGGAGCCAACCCTCCCAGGATACAGTTGGGAAGCCTTAATTTTGGAAACCTTAGTTCTTATTTAGCCAAGCTTCTCATTATCCCAATGACTTTACCAATCAGTGCAGGAGTAGCCAGAAAACAAAGCTAACTTCAAGCAGCTCTGACTACATTAAGGTCCTTTAGAAGGAAGGGGAAATTCTCAATGGATGTGTTCCATGTCCCTGCTGATGGAGTTTGCATGGCCTAAAGAACACTAAAATTTAACCCCCATCCCCAGAAAGAGGAGGGTGGGCAGGGGGAAGCATAAAGAAGTACTAGAACATCAGAAGTACGCAGAAATATCTTTGCACAGAAATGAATGAATCAAGCATTGTGGCTTAATTTTGTTCATCAGGTCAGCCAAGTGAGCTCTCTGGTTTTATTTCTGAAGGGGTTTGACTCCTTTAGTCTAAAGGCCACTGTGATGAAACCAAGCTGGAATGTCTTTGTGTATAAATTAGTTTCAGGTACAAAATGGCTCTTGTATATGTGGGAGAAATGGATGTAATGCAGGACACGTGGAGGGGTGTGTGTGTGTTTAGAGCTCACAATAATTGTTTCTTTAATAGATGCCTGTTGCTCTTTAGACAAACTGTGATTCCAAATGTCATCATGGCTTTCATGTAGCATGAACACTGAAAAGCTATTAAGAACATAAAAATGAATTGTAGACCTAAAGAAACCCAAAGCTAAACTTTGCTCACACGAACGTGCTGTGCATGTGAACCTTTGGTGTTTAGTTAGAATTACACATTACGAAGACCTCACTTGCATATTGCTTTTGCCCAGTGCAGCATAAAGACGTAAAGCTTTTTATTTTCTTGCTGATATGTATCCCAAAGGGATGCTGTATCTTACAGGAACTGTTCCTAGTACAGTTTAGCTCTTGCAATCTCATGTCTCACATTTACATGAGAGTGACAGTTAACATCTTAGTTCTGTTTTGTGCCATTACCACTGCTTTGGAGTCCAATCCTGCAGATTGCTAAGCACCCTCACCTTCCACAAACACCAGGGCGCATTAAGAGGCACAGTGTGAACTCAGTACTGGGTAGAATCAGGCTGCGATGCATCAGTATTAAGGTCAGACTTACAATGCATTAATATCTCTCAACAGAAATATTAGCTGTCAAGAAGCTTAGAATTGTTCTTTTTATGGCTTAAGGAACAGTATTATAGAAAGAACAACGGGAATATAAATTCAGAGAGTGTTTACAAGGTGGGAAAACAAGAGTCCACATAAATGGCTATTATCTGTATTCAGCATTGCCTGATTCTCTGTGAAATGAACATGGACAATTTGTGCTGAGTAGGCTTTTTCAAGGTTAGTGGAGACAAGAAGTTGTTCCCAGGGGAGGATGAAGAGCAGACATGATGGGGATGAGCTGCAATACAAGACGTCAGTATTTTGCACTCCACAGCAGTGTTTCCAAAAGCAAATGATGGAAGATGACTATAGCATTGATAAAGCCATTTGCCTCACTGTGATCTATGAAATAGTGTCTTTCTCCCATTGCCCAAGCCCTCAGCAGATCTGCAGAGGTTACTGGGGTCAGATCCTTCTGTCAAAAATGCTGTGTCTTTCCAAAAGGAGACTGAGACAAGACAGGGGCAGAGATGAAATGTCTTCAGACTATTAAAAATAGAAATGCTTCCAGAATAGCTCCAAACAATATAAAACCTGTAAATTCATTATGGGCATTGCTTTTAGAGGTGTAACACCATTGCAGAAATGCCTGTCAAGAATACCAGAGGTGAAGCTTCAAGAGGCAAAGATGTGAAGACAGCCTGTTTCTTCATAAATGTATTTATGAACAAACAGTTTGCTCTTAAGCACCCTTAAGCGCACTGATGGCGTCAACCCTTGAAGTATGTCATATAAAGGTCTGCTCAGGTCAAAGGAAACATACTATGCTGGCCTTGAAAGGGGGTGGTTTGAAAAACTTTCGGCAGATTGGAAAATATAATGGCCTTCAATTTAAATAAAGCTGGTGATTCCAACTATTATAATACCTTTCATGTAATGAAACACTATGAAGTTATTAAAATCTGTTTAGAGGGAGCAGTGAGTCAAAAACCCCAACTATTGCTTATAAACAAAACCTAAAGTAAGTACTTGGCTTCTGGGACCATGTCAGGCATGTGGGTTGTGCTAAATTGCACTCAGATATCAGCTCCTAGTTCAAAAATGGTTCATTCCATTGGAACATTTTCTAATTATCTACCACAATTCCAAATGAAATAGCAAAACATTCTAGCATATTTGCTAGTTTTTCTCCTTTCTTGTAGGTAAACCAACTCATTCAGCTCTATCCAAACTTGCAGATAGTTTTGGTTATTTTTCAGAAATGCTTAAGCAATATGTGTTGTTACTTTACTTCCAGGACAGAGCTTTGTAAAAAAGGTCATAAGTTGAATATAAAATGTCTTGGAAAGCTTCTAGAAAATATTTCCTACAGAAGATTTCAAAATGGTTCAGTGTGAATAGGAAATTCTTGTTATCTGTGGCTCTGCCACTGAATTCATGTAAAAATGGAAATAGTCTTTGAAAGCTGGAATGATGAGGCAAAACTCTATGAGATGATGTGTACAGGTCAGGCTGAATAATGAAAATTGTCAAATGGTAGCCTTGGGAATCTATCAAAACATCCTTAAGGTATCCCAGGAACGCAGGCATTCTTCCTCTTTCAAAAGCAATTTTAATGTATTGGGTTCCCCCCTCCCCCTTCCTCATGGTGAAATGCTCCACATCATGATATTGCTATTGTGTCCAATTTAATCCACCAGTAACCATATTATCCTTCTCCCCTGTATTGATCTGGATGAAGCTCTGGCTCCAGTAGCTCCCTTGGTGCTTTTAGGCCTCACTGAAGGGCAGTATCATCAACCACTGGAATAAAGTCTGGTGTAATGAAGGTCCTGATATACAAGTCAGCATGCTGGAGACCACCACATGTAGTTAACTAGATGGCACAGTCAGTGCGTGCGCATGCCAAAGGGTTTTTTCTTTGTACAGAATGGGACTGTAAATGTTTGGTCTGGTACTAAAACAAAGCTCTGTGACTGAACAATCATAGAATCACAGAATAGTTTGGGTTGGAAAGGACCTTAAAATAATCTAGTTCCGACCCATGGGCAGGGACACCTCACCCTAAACTATGTTGCCCAAGGCTCTGTCCGATCTGGCCTTGGACACTGCCACTGATGGAGCATTCACCACTTCTTGGGCAACCCATTTCAGTGCCTCATCTCCCTCACAGTAAACAACTTCTTCCTTATATCTAACCTGAACTTCCCCTGTTTCAGCCTGAACCCATCACACCTTGTCTTATTACTACAGTCCCTGATGAAGAGTGCCTCTCCAGCATGCTTATCAGTCCTCTTCAGATATCAGGAGTGATTCTGCAACATGTAAAGTACCCTCCAGTGAGAGTGGGCTGTAACAAGATCAACTTATGGGGCTTGGCAATGTCGTAGGCCTTCGACTACAGCTAGGCTTTGTGTGCATCTTAGTGTAGAGTGAGCCTGTAGAACCCTTCCACCATCTGGTGATGACTTTCACAGGTGCTAGACTTGGAAAAATTTTATCCTTCCTGTTTCCTAGAAACTCAGCATTGAAACTCAGCATTGAAACACTGATCACATTTATCTACGTATTCTTCTACTCTGAGAGCCTACTGCTCAGTATCCTTGACATTGCTTAAAATAGCAGAAAAAAGCCAAATAAGCAACAAAAGTTGAGAGACCTCCAGCCTAATGTGCCCTGATACGTAGGACATCTGCAACAGGTCTTTTAACCACTCCATCTCAGTGGTGACAACTTCAGCTTGAAGCCAGCTTGTATTTAACTCTGTAAAGGATAAAATTTTGCTCCAAAACCTTCAATACCAAGACCTCCAGACTTGGGCATTTCTTCTGAGATCTGAGTGGAGACCACATCTCCTCCCTTATCCTTTCCTCATATGCAACTATTACCTGACTCCTAACCATGTATGACAGGATCTAGCCACAGGAAGGTCCTCAGTTCCTTCAATTCCCTCTTGACTTTTTGGGGCTAGCTTGTTCCTGTTTGGCTTTTTCATCTACCTGAAGTTCATCTGTTCCATGGCTTTGGGCTAATACATCACAAAACTGCTGCAGCCAGGATAGTTGTGCATTATGAAGGACATGAACATGATCAGTATTTGTGGAACAGTATCCCTGGCTGCATATTTCTCAAGGAGATGATGCCCCCATTGTTTCCTTGCTTGGAGGCAGGATGGGATCTGAGATGCCCCAGTGCTTTTCATGGAGCACATGAGGAGAGGAGAATTGACACAAGTGCAGCTTAAATTTCAGGATGCTTTAAACTCAGCGCAAGTGATGGTTAAAAGGCCACATTTCTTTTGGTTTTTTAACATCTACATATTTCTTATTTGATGTGGTAAATAAATATATATTTATATATCAGAAACAAAGCATGTTTGCTGTCACAATTTAATGTAAATTTATTTATAATAAAAGTTTTCTGATTAGGAGCTCTGCATAATAAACTTCTCTTTCTGTGCTCAGAAGTTACAGTTGGCATCTTCTAGCTTTCCGCAGGGTTGGATCCCTCCTCCATTCACAATGGACTCTTGCTCCCAGCCTGCGTTCCTTGGTTTAGGTCTGGCTGTTGCAGAACTTAGCTCAGCACGCAACAGCTTGTGCTCCTAGCTGCCCACTGTCCTCACCCAGATCCCCATCTTCTGAGCACACCAGCATCTGTAATAGTATTCTAGAGCTTAAAAACAGGTAAAAAAGAGCCCATCTTCCTAACCTGTTTGAATAAAACAAACTACTTCAGCAGCTTCCCTTCACTATCACAGCCCCACGCCAGGCTCTCTGCGTGCATCAGTTATATGTTCCGTAGCTTTACTTATGTCAGAGGAATCCACAGGGATCATCACATGAGCAAAAGCTATGCCAGGCGGCTGGTTAAACTGCTCTTTGATCTGAAATCTTCTCTGTGGAGTCAGTAAACCTTTAGGAAATGGGATCAAGTACAAAGCATCCTCCTGCCTCTCTGTCTCTCATCTGCTGCTGCACACTGACCTGCCTGGAACAACTGTTGCCTGAAAGGATATCCTACTCATTTCAACGGGAGGGGATGGGGGGAGGGGGAGCAAGGAGGAGGGCTCTATACTTCCCAGCAAGCTTCACTAGATGGCAGTAAGCAGAGCCAAATGTACTAGAAACCCCATTTTAGGACTAGGTAAACCAGAGACCAGCTGCTTACACCAGCATTACATCCCAGAGCAAGAGGCTTCTCCTGTGAAAGATCATCATCCTAAGACATCGGGATTTATTTACAGTTAATGTCTCTTCAGCCTCTGTGAAGGCTGTGATTGTCACAGAATCACCAAATGGTTTGGGTTGGAAAGGACCTTAAGATCACCAAGTTCCAACCCCCCTGCCATGGGCAGAGGCACTTCACACTAAACCATGTCACCCAAGGCTTCATTCAACCTGGCCTCTGAGATGGAAAACTCCTGCCTTCTCCAGTTCTTCTGAAGGGATACAGAAGCTTGCCTCCCAAATTCTCCCTCTGCAGAGTTGGTTTGACAGTTCATTGCTCTTATTTAATTTTTCTTTTGGGGTCCAGTTTTGCTGTAACCCCAAAACAACCTCAAAGGGTCTCCAAAGTGCAGGGACATTTCCATGCCCAGTATCCTGGGAGGCCCCCTTGTCATACCCAGGGCATTGGATGAATGAGCCCCATAGCAGCATTTTCAGGGCCAGCAGAGTAGTTTGTCTTTCATAGAATCATAGAATTACAGAATAGTTAGGGTTGGAAAGGACCATAACATCAATCATCTCCAACCCCCCTGCCATGGGCAGGACACCTCACACTAAACCATGCCACCCAAGGGTCTGTCCAACCTGGCCTTGAACACTGACAGGGATGGGGCAGCCACAGCTTCCTTGAGCACCCTGTGCCAGCACCTCAGCACCCTCACAGTAAGGAACTTCTTCCTTATATCCAATCTAAACTTCCCTTGTTTAAGCTTGAACCCATCACCCCTTCTACTATCACTACAGTCCCTGATGAAGTCCCTTTACAGCATCCTTGTAGCCCCCTAGAAAGGCTGCTCCAAGGTCTCCAGGCAGTTTCTCTTCTCCAGGCTGAACAGCCCCAACTGCCCATCAGATGCTCAGCATCTGCCATTTGGTTTGAATGGGGAAGCTCAGTGGTGGCTGTAACCCTTTGATGTGAAGCTGGGCACCTGGCTTGCCCCTCTCCATCCTTGTTGTGTGGATGGCTGGTGGCAGTGCCCTGCTCTGCACCATGTATGCTGTCTGGGAGTTGCAGCACTGTGTCAGATGGCGTGCAGAGATATCTGAGATTAATCCAACTGCTCACTGTGTTGGACTAGAAGGTGCTAATTGCTGCCAGCAGACTTTTCCCTGTAGGTTCCTCATGGACATTGTCAAAGCAGGCTGAGCAGAGCCAGGCAAGAGTCACTGTGGGATGCGCTGTCAGAAATGACAAATTGTCAAACTTGAATTTGTCAAAATAGCTTTGTTTTAACAAAGCTCACCATAGGAGACTTCCCAGGCCACCAGTGGGAAGGAGTGTGGCAGGGTAAGTAGTAGAAAAACAGCATCTTCACGCTCCCATCCGAGTCCAGGCAGGGCTTGCAGTGCTGGCCCAGGGACAGGCACCTGATGAAAGGGACAGAAGTCTCTCAAGTTTTGTTTCTTGCAGAAATACAACAAAAAGCACATTTAAAATCTCATCTTTCTGCTCAGAAGGGAATTTTCTGTCTTTTTTTTTCTTTTCTGGCCATCTCTCATTCTGGGCCCCACAAAGGAGCAAACAGATCAAACCCTCTGTGCCATGAAGATGCAAAGCACCCAGCTCTATGTCAGATCCAGGGAACACAGCAGGGTGCCCTGGTGCAAATACAAAGCTTAAATGTCATTTTTGCAATGAGCTAAGACCGTGTCAACACAGAGCTCACTGGAGCAGTGGGCAAGGAGGAATTCTGAGCTACATTGAACCATCTGCTGTCATTTATATCACATTTAAACATGACCTAATACAGATTCAGAGGACCAAGCCCTGGATACAACAGCAGTTCTTGTTTGTCCCCAGGATTTCCAAATTTAAAAGCTAGAGTCCCTCTCACTGTCTCTTGCTGTATCTGTGGCTCTTTCTTCATGGCCAAGTGAAGACCCATCTTCCATAGGATTGGAGAGGGTGTCTGCACCTAGAAAGCCCAGAAGTCTGGTGGTGAGAGCATTCCTCATGGGCACCAACTGCAACATCCCTCAGAGAAGCCCTGGAAGCCCAGTATCACAACCTTTGTCTCTAATGAGAGATGCCTGTGGTTAAAATAATGAGATGGAGTCAGTTAGTGCTACCTGGGAGGTGAAGGTCTCTGGAGGGGCCACTTTCTCTGTTGGCTTTTGAAGGAAATTAGATTTTTATTCTAGGAGGTCTGGATGACCTGCTGAAGGCTAATTATTTCACATTTCAGTGATATAATGCATGAATGAGACAGAATGGACCCAAAGCTGTATGTCTTATATCAATCTCTCTTATAAACAGAAGTAGCTTTGCAAGGCCAAATCCTCCCTGGCTTCATTATAGCCCTCAGAATTTATTATTAGTTTAATTTCATTTCTAAAGCCTGGCTTCAAGTGAAATATTTGCTGCTTAGATAGATATACAGGTTAGTTAACACCATCGAGATATCTCACCCTTCAGTACCCTTCCCTTCCTGCAGGACATTGGAGTGTCATACAGATGAACAAAACATTGTCATTTTCAGTTGTGTAAAATTGACCTTCAGCTTAATGGGAGGTAACATCCCCTGGAATGTATCTTGGCTATTCCTGGGGGTTGGTTGTGCAAGATTCTATCAGCCTCACTGACACTGAGGATGACACTCCCATGAATTTCCAGGGCAAATACTGAGAGTAGGAAATTACTCTCCTTTGTCCTTTATGCCCACTTAGAATGAAGTTGCTATAATGAAATAAATATATTAAACCAAGCTATTCTTTATACATACTTGTCATGAAGCCAAGAGTTGTTGCCCCATGAAGCCTAGGCAATCTTTCAATCTCATTGCTATTAGCCTGTTAAAATTGCTACGATCAAGCAACACCAGTACTTGGATTTGACTGGAGAGGCAAGAATGAACTTTCAGCAATAACACTGATGTTGATAATATCAGACTCCTCAGTCCTGAGCATGAACAACCATCTTCTACTCATAACCCATCAGGGACTCCAAATCTGCATCAGTTACTTTGAACATGAAGCTTTTGAAAGCAGCAGCTGTGCCGTGTTAATTTGCTACTACAGAGCTCAGCAAAGACCAGAGCATGGAATTGCCTGCAATGCTTGTGTTATTGATGTGGCTGATTAGGAGCTTTCCAAGTTGGTTTGAGGTGATGTAACCTACACCTCTCTAAGAAGATTAAATATGTTAAACTGAGGCTACTGCAAGTGATGGACTACTGCATCTTCTGCAAGACTCTGCTGCTAATTATTGTAAAGCCACTGGTCTCTGCTGTGAGGATTGTTTCTGCTTTTGATTGCACTGGTTTAGGAAGCAAAGAGGCTTGTGGTGCATTTTAATACTACAGGTAAAAAGGAGTCCATGGAAAACTGGCAGAGAACTGAGGATGCAGCTGAGAAATGGATGGCATCATAATTTCCTTCTATTCATAGGTGTTGTCCTTACAAGCAGCTGTTTACAAAAACCTCTTAGGTTGCCATGTAGGAAGATGGAAATACAGCCTGCTACTTGCTAATGAAATTATGGACTCTAATGACCTCAAGAGAGACCCAAATCCCCATTCAGTAGAAGACTTAGAAAACAGGGAGGATGATTAAAGATGAGCTCTTACACAGCGTGGTCACAGTGGTGCCTATACCCCTGCAGGGATAACCTACTGCCTGCACCTAGGGATACCTGCAAAATCCCTCATTCCACTGTGGCCAACCACATTGATTTACTCATATATGCTCTTGAGAATATATCAATTGCCACTGGTTTCATGAGATGACATCATTCAGTGGAGGAGGGGAGCATATGGCCCATGGCACTGTGCTGGATTTTAGTTTAGACTTTGAATAAATCAGACTCACAAGTCCCTACTTTCAGATCCCTCTCAAAAAAATCCAAGAAAATCTCCCTTAAAAACTCCAAAGAATTATGTTTATGACAAAAACAGTAGAAGGTCTCTGGCCCCTGGACTCCCTTCTTCATCCCTTGTGCCACATGCTCCAGGTCTTAGCCACTTTAGGGCAGGATGTTCCTATATGTTTGGCAGCCCAGATCCAAGCCTTTTGATAACACAGAACAGATAATGACAGGTTTCCTACCCAATTAATGTCAGTAAAGGCACTGCTTAGTGAAAGAAGAATCTCAACCTTGATTTGGCAGTGGAATTCTCTACAACATGATGGTTGAAGCTCTTATTTATCCCTGCTGTGATATTACATTAATGTGTGGGAGCATCTCTCCTTCAGCAACTGACACTAAAAAGCTGCTTCTGCTGTGCCTGTTCTGCAGATCAGTTCAATCTGTCTCAACACACACTTACCACAAGCATCACTGAAGAGGAAAGTCCAATTCTGTTTGTGCTGGAGCTTCCAGTGTTTCAAAGGGAACATCTTTTGGGTCCATGTTGGTTTAGCTGTATTTGTTTCATACATATAGGTAGTGAAGCTAGATGTGGTCCAGTGTAAGATCATGATTTCCACAATACTATGAAACCAAGGAGTTTTAGCAGTTTGCTCAAAGTACTGTGACATCTGCATGGGGGAGAGATACTGTTGGTGTCTTTTACACTGACAACCTCTGACAGCATAAGCAAGAAGATAGGGCAGAGTGTTATTAAAAGAATAGCTTATGGTGAGCTGCATTGCTTATAGCAGCTGTAACAATGGGAAACTGAAGGAGAGGGTTCAACTCTCAGGTCAGACTTGACAGGAATGAGACCTGAAGACCTTCCATCTTTAAGGGACAGGCAGCTGCAAATGTGGAGCTGGGTCTCCTCCTGGATTGAATCTAAAACAATGTAAGTCAGTGGTTTGGATAACTTAGTCCTGCTTTTTAATGCTGTGAATGAGAGATCAGCCAGGTCCTTTGTACCCATAGTGGTTGCACTAGTCTAAATTTATCATTATTGGAACTTAGAGAAGCAGGAGACTGTGCCATGAAGAAAGAAGATGCAGGATTTGACAGATCCAATTCCTGTTACTGTCTCTGATATCTTCAGTTACCCCAGGCAGAGCTCCCCATCTCTCAGCTTCAGTTACCCAACAATAAAATGGGGAAACCATTCTGCTCCTCCAAAGGAGAATGACTGTATTACTTGGACTATACTTCCCTGACCTGTTGGGTCTGTTGATATGATAATGTGGAAGAATTCTACCAATATGGAAGAATTCCACCCAAAAAGAAGTAGAACTGGTGATATTTAGTATTCCAGAAACAGAAGAAGAAAGGGTACTTCCAGCTCTAAAGCTTTGTGGTGTTGTTCTGGGGGTTACTTCTCCAGTTCTCATAGCCTTTGTCAGGAGAAGACATTTGCAGCTGAATCAGTGCAGACCAGAACTTGGTTGCAGATGGGCATGTCTGAGCTCTGTTTCCAAAGTGCTTGGTAAAACTTGACCTGAGAATAATTGTGCTCTTAATTTTATCTTCATAACATTTTCCCCTCAGTATCACTTTATTTTGTCAAAGTCAATATTTTAGGTGTTGTTTGCTTTTAATTTGACGTTTATTCCCAGTGTTCAGACTTTATTAATTCAACCCCTTTTTATTATTGTTTGTCAGGATTAATTCAGGAGTGTATATCATTTCTAGGTGGAGTAATGTGACTACTAAAAGGCTCCCTGACATAATTTGCTGCCCTGTTAACAACAGCAATAATTTGAACAATTAGCAAGGCCTTGACGTGGGCTTTAGCTTCTCTGTCACATAGGAATACCTCCTCAGTGCAGCCTGCCATGCTATTTATACCCCTTCCCGTCAAGTCCCAGACTGAAACAGTGCCCCAGGAGAGCAGCCTGCAATCAGTCCTTTCACAATGACTGACTGGATGAGTACTAAATAACTCCTGGCCTTGATTATATTAATGAAGCTGTGTGGGGAATGCCATCCAGAAATCCCCAGACACCATGCTGATAGAGCAGGCTGTGTGTTCGCAGCATCCCTTCCCCTGCCCCAGGAAATCCCTGATAGTCCATTTGCCAGTGACCATCGCTTTCATAACAGAAGGGTTACTTCAGCTCATGGAGGATGAACCTTCTGGGAGCCTCCTCCAAGAGAAGCTGAAGCAACATCCCAACTGTTCATCTGAGTCTTGTCTGGTGGGTCTTGGTACAGTGGCTTTGTCTATGAGGTTAAACATACCTCTGTGGCCCCTTGTATAAAGTGCAGGGTGGCAATGTTAATGGGAGTCTCGTACAAGTCCTGGGCAAAGTCTTGCCAACTGGCAGGGCATTGCTGGTACAGCCAAGGGGCACATCACTGTCTCAGAGGACATTTCCAATGGACACAGTCCTGTGGTTTACCATCCATGGGGATGATCAGGAGCTGGAGCACCTCCCATACGAAAACAGGCTGAGAAAATTGGGCTGGGAGAAGAGAAAATGTGTGGAGACCTCAGAGCACCCTTTCTGTATCTGAAAGGGGCTACAAGGATGCCAGAGAGGGACTCTTCATCAGGGACTGTAGTGATAGGAGAAGGGGTGATGGGTTCAAGCTTAAAAGGGGAAGTTCAGGTTAGATATAAGGAAGAAGTTCTTTATTGTGAGGGTGCTGAGGCACTGGCACAGGGTGCTCAAGGAAGCTGTAGCTGCCCCATCCCTGTCAGTGTTCAAGGCAAGGCTGGACAGAGCCTTGGGTGACATGGTCTAGTGTGAGGTGTCCCTGGCCATGGCAGGGGGTTGGAACTGGGTGATTTTAAGGTCCTTTCCAACACAAACCGGTCTGTAATTCTATGATCTCTTACTTTGAATGGGAAATTCAGGCAGGGATTTCTCACACACAGGAGAACAAAAACTCACTATGGAGCTGGAATTGTCTCAGACCATGAAGTTACCTCTGCACCATGAGACCATCCATTTCCCAGCAATGCAGGATTAGGGCCTGAATCAGAGGAGCCATGAAGACCAACCCAAGTCCTTGACTTACCAGTCAGGCGAGATTCAGTCCATGGGTCCCTTCGGTGCGCTGTGACACAAAAAGAGATTTTTTTATCTATAGGAAAGAACAGCACATTGGAAAATTTCACATGAAAAAAACCCTTGTGTAACGTCAGAGCTTAAATCCACCACTTTAAAAGCTCTATTTTTGGATCTCATTAAAATAGATACAATCTGTGCATAAAATAAATTACTTGCCTTACAATTTTCAGTTCAGTTAGAGATTTACCAGTAAGAGCAGCAATTAACAAACTTGTTCTGCCTTTTACTATCAAGACCCTGATTCAGCACAAGGTTTTGGTGAGGTTTGTTCTTGGCTGAGCTTCCCTCACGTGGCAGAGGACAGGTCTTAAGCAGAAATTCTTTCCTGCTAGGGTGGTGAGGCACTGGAATGCGTTGCCCAGGGAGGTTGTGAGTGCTCCATCCCTGGCAGTGTTCAAGGCCAGGTTGGATGAAGCCTTGGGTGACATGGTTTGGTGTGAGGTGTCCCTGCTTATGGCAAGGGTGGTTGGAACTGGATGATCTTAAAGTCCTTTCCAACCCTAACTATTCTATGATTCTATGATCATCCTCATCTTGTAGGGTGCTCTCATCTGCCTCTGCTCTGCAGACTTCACCCTAGGCAGTGCCCCGTGAGATCAGTCACCCACACCCTGACCCTTATTTCACACACATAGACCCATATAGGAGGGTTTGAAGCCACCTTGTCACCTCACAGTGATGCAGTGGACACAGTGACAGTATTTGCAGGTCCACATCCCTGAGGGCTGTATGACAGATGGCTGAGATCCATGCTTGTTTGCAGCTTGGGCCAGAGGCAAGTTCGAGCGCTCTTATAGGTATCTAATATACCATGTTGATTAGCTATAGATGAAGTGTTCAGGAGGGGTCACTATGATCAGCTAATATGCCCTGCAACATGACACAGACCTGCAGCCTCACTCCTGCCCCACCAGCTCCCAGTCCTATTGGATGCTGGAGAGGGACTCTTCATTAGGGACTGTAGAAGTAGGACAATGGGTGATGGGCTCAAACTGAAACAGGGGAAGTTCAGGTTGGAGATAAGGAGGAAATTCTTTACAGTGGGGGTAGTGAGGCACTGGAATGGGTTGCCCAGGGAGGTTGTAAATGCTCCATCTCTAGCAGTGTTCAAGGCCAGGTCAGACAGAGCCTTGAGTGACATGGTTTAGTGTGGAGTATCCCTGCCCATGGCAGGGGGTTGGAACTTGATGATCTTAAGGTCTTTTCTAATCCTAACTATTCTATGATTCTATGACAATCACAGCCTTCACAGAGGCTGAAGAGACATTAACTGTAAATAAATCCTGATGTTTTAGGAAGATGTTTTTTCACAGGAGCAGCCTCTTGCTCTGGGGTGTAATGCTGTAATAATGCTGATTCTATCATCTCTTCTGCTTGGGGTTTTTCGAGCCAGGCTGGAGTTGCTTCATAGACCTATCTTTTCCTTTCACTGAAGTTCATAATCAGGATTCCAATATCAGCTTAAAGCTAAACCAGGTCAGATGTAGTGAACTCACACCTAAAGCAGGTCAAAGTCTGTATTTCACAGAAACAGACCTCAAGACTGGCAGGTTGAAAGACTGCATAAAATACAAGCAGAGGAGACAAAAGACTGCAATCTGCTGTAGCTTTAGCAAGCAACTGGCATCTGCAACTAGGAGCAATTTGATTCTTTTCCTGTGAGCTGCTGTGTGACGTGATCAAACAGGAATAAGTATCTGAAATTAAAGGCCAAGAAAATAGTGCAATTGAATTGCTGATTTCTCTGTAAGGCTCTCTGAGATAAAAGACTTGTCCTCAGGGAAAAGAGAGACCAGAGGAAAGCATGAAAGGCATGGTTGATGCGTTTTCTGCTTTGCATATAATCCCCTGAAAATTGGAATGTCCAAACCCTTGCAATGACACAAGCGGGACTAATACTCCGGGATCACATGAGCAATTATCTGATTCGCAGGTGAAGATGGTAATAAAGTGGCTGAAAAGCCAACTGCCAGGGAGAGGGCAAGAAGCAGCAGGCTCGCTTGGTTACGGGTAGAGCCACAAACACCTCTTGAGATCAAGCAGTAAGAATAATTAGGGCTGGGGAGGCACGAAGTGAGGTTCCCAGATGGTGCTGGTGATAGATAAGGAGTCATCCTTTTCATCTGCTGCCAGGGCATCCGTTCATCCAGTTCTGTGCCCGACTCAGATCTCATGTGGGGTTTGGTGCCGGTGGAGCTGTCAGGGCAGCGCTGCTTCCAGCCTGGATTAAAGGTTAGGCAAGCTGTATCTTGCTTTGAGGTCTGGGTATTTACTTTTGTGTTTATAGAATGGAGAAGAGAGAAACTCTTGCCAGAGTGAAGATGGGTTAACACCCCTTTCTAGAGGGCTAGCAGCTGAGAGCTGGAGGGTAGACAACCAGGCTGCATGATGCATGACTATCATACAACGCTATGTAACACCAGATGTAGCACGGGTGACTTGCCAAAGCTGTGGCCCTGTCTGGGGCTTGTGGAATCTCTGCCCAAAGACTAACTCCATCCTTGTTTGCTTGTTTGTCACATAATAAACACAGTGGTCATCCCACCACAGCCATGATGATCTGCAAACCAATCTGCCTTTCCTTTCCAGGTCAGCCAGTGTCCACACACAAGTTGCAATTTGTCCACAAAGTCACAAATTGTCTTTTATAGCTCCCTATGTATTTGGTTTTGTGCAGAAGATCTGGCTTTGGTCTAATGGTGCATCTCATCAGAATTTTGTTGAGGAGTATGTAGGAGGACCTTCCTCTGCTTTTGAGTTTACCTGAATAGCACTAACATTTACACTGGCTGCAGCAATCATCTCTCAGGCACCTTAAGCCTCCAGGGAATAAAGTGATCAAACCTGAAGTCAAGCAGAAACGCTGCTCTTTAAGGCAGTATTGCACAGATAGGGCTGCTTTGCAATTCCAGTGCTTTCTTTTAAAGCACATGGTCCTAAGCCTCCAGCAATAGGTAGGCTTTTCCAGTGTGGAGATGTGTCTTAAGGACAGATCTTTGCAAAGGGATGAATAACAGGGCTGGTCGAAAGATGCCTGTCATAAGGTCTGTCTGGAAAACAGTACTCAGATGCTGCCCACTAAGGTACCCAGACTATTTCTATAAGTGTTAGTAATGGCAGAGCAGAGCAGATCCAGACAGTCTTGTGTGTTCACATTAAGGTGCTTGAGATGGATCCTTTCTTTACAAGTCATGCTGATAGCAGGGAAGTATGTGGGCAACCCTGCTGTTACAGACACGTATGACCACACCAGAAGTGTAGAAGATGACAAACTAAGCTGGCTTAGGAAGACATTTTATAGATCTATTTCATATGCCATGCAGTGACACGCCTAGTACTGTGTTTCATATCAGAACTGGTCATTCCAACATGCATGGACTGCACAGACAAGGTGCAGAAAGGACAAGGAGCACCAGCACCTTCCCATTCCCTGCATTTCCTGCAGTGGGTTATGTTCACAGACACCTCCTGCTAAGTTCTCATGGAGGGAAAAGAAAACCTACTCAAATCCCTAGCAGTGTGCCTGTGAAGCAGACTCCTCCCTAAATGCACACTGCTTTTGAACACTTTCATGTTGTACAGGATTGTGTAACATCCTCCTTCTTTGCACAAAGAGGCAAGACGTGCCCAAGGTAGAGGTATAAACCTCTAGAGGGAAGAAGAAAAGAAAATGGGGTTACAGAAGGAAATCCTGGGTTTGTGGGAGCTTAGTAGGGGTAGCATTTATAAAGACGTGCCCATGAAGCACCCATCTTCGAGAGGCAGTGAGAAGCAGAGGGAACACTAGGTCGTGCTGTTTCCCCAAGTTCTTGTACAGCGGTGTTAGGGCTGGATCACACATTTCTCGTAGGGACTGAGGGGGTTTTCTGCTGTGGGTTAGCAGAGAACTTTGATAACATTCTTTGGGTGCTCTTGCTAGGAAATTAATTGCATTTGCTGCCTGAAATGCTTAGAGCACAGAGGGAAATGTGCAGGGCAGGTCTTTATAAGGAACCAGAGCTCCTGAGTTCAGACATGAGATACTGCTGCTTATGTTATAGAGAAGGAATAATGAACAACAGCAACAGCTCAGAGGCTTTAATTGTCCTTCCTGCTATTCCTATCAAAAAGGGGGAAATAAAGTGGGAACTCTCTTAGGATACAAGCTCAACCGTGTGTACAAATGAATGCCATCTGGCCTGGGAAGGAGGCAGCTCTGAGTCCATTGTATTGCTTTAAGCGTGTTGAATACTTGAACTCAGGCTACCTTAAGGCTGAGCATTTAAGAAACTGCTGCAAAGTAATCCTGGTTCTCAGTAGGGAAATAGCTCAAATGAGTGTTGTATTGGCTTTGTTTCCCTCCCATAGTAAAGAAAACTCTGTGCTCCCAAAGAAGACTTTCTTTGTGTTGCCGCTGTTAAACTGCGGCTTGTGGCCCCCCTAAGGCTTTTAAATGAATACATGAAATCAGTGTGGGGATTTTGAGCTCTGTAAAATGCATTGCTGTGTGAGCAGCACACGGGAGCATTAAGCATTTTCCTTTAATTTAGCAGGGAGCTGTTGCAGCTGCTGTGGCACTTCAAAGACCATTCTGTATTGCTCCTGCACCTGACCAACACAAGGTCATGGCATTTTTAAACCACCAACATGGAGCGAAATGGCTTTGCAAGTAGTGCCACCTCATGCTCTTAAGCCTAGCTATAGCTGCACCATGTCTGTGTGTGCTACCCCATCACTCCACTCTGGTGCAGTTAACTCAGCTACAGATCAGCTGGGACCATCCACAGGCTTCTGTCCAGTCTCCTGTGTAAACATAGGCCACCTTTGCTGATTTCTGTCTGTTTGGGGGGTCTCTGCAGAACATTATTTGAGGAGGGTTTGGATGCTTTCAGTGACAATGTTTTTTTCACCATATCATGTTCGGAAGCCTCTTCACTTACTAGCAAGCATGTTGCAGATGTGCCTGGATATGAACCATGTTCTCAGATTGAACCAATCCACTAGCCTTCCTTAACAGCATGCTTACAAACCTCACATGGCTTCAGAGCCACAGGTTGTGCGTTGTGGATCTCAGAGAGCTGGGAAAAGATGAGTTCCATAAATAATGTGTGGATGATAAACAGTGGTAACTCCCCAAAAGCCACCCGCTAGTCCCAGAGCCAGGAAGTCCGCCTGATCAACAGCCCTTTCCCATCACAGCCAACCAAATAACTTATATGCAAATGTAATATTTACAAATCTGTGCTCTTGTCTGCCTTTTTAACCCCATTCCTGAGCTGATGGCTGGAAAATAGCCATGTGATAGAATAGAATATCTCCACGAGGATCACTGAGTCTAACTCCCTGCTCCTCTCAGGACTACCTAAAACTAAAAAAGAAAGCAAAGACTGTATGCAGCAATAAAAATTCAAAACGAAACTGGCAGCAGGCTGGTAAGAAAATGGGAGGTTTCTGCTGTTTAGGTCATCAGGCTTTATCCTATCTGAGTTAGTAGCAGCTAACAGATGGTGGTAAGAAGGCCAATTTTGGTCACCCAGGGACACAAGGCAGTTGGGAACCTGGGCCACCTGCCTAGTTGGGCAAAGCAAAAGCAGTGATTCAGTAAAACTGACAAGCACGTTTTTGTCTGCTTGATAAAGTAAATATAAAATGAGTGGATGGATTTAGGCTGTTGCCTGTGAAATGAAAGCTGTGGACCCTGTGAGGGTAGTTGCAGGTCTATGAGTAAGCATGTGTTAAGGGATCTGCACACACTGCCCAGTAACTGTCCTTGGGGTAGTGTGGTCAGAGAGTGCGCTGACAGAAAGAGCCATGCTCAGGTTGTGCTTATACCAGAAGGTTGGAAGAGACCTCTGGAGATCATCTCATCTGACCACCTGCTCAAGGCATGGTCACCTACATGCAGCAGATTGCTTAGGGCCACGTCCAGCTGGGTTCCAAGGATGGGGACTCCATACCTTCTCTGATCAAGCTGTGCCAGTACTCAGTCATCATCACAGCAAAAAGTGCATCTCCAGCCAGCCCTGCTTCTTCCACCCTATCCCAAAAGCCACACATTGCACAGATTTGTTGCCTCCTGCAACAGAAGGTCAGGACACTTTGGCAAGGCAGGTGTGATTCATTTTATCCATGCTGTACCCATTTCACAAAGAGAGAAAACTTCAAATGCCAAAGCAAACAACCAGGCTTTTAGAAGATCCTCAAGATAATGAAAACCATCACTGTTACAAGCAGCAGATTTAAGGCTTTTTTCTCTATTTATCTTTTTGCTCCTTTTTTTGGATCTATAATGAAATGTTTGTTGGTTAGGAACAATGTTTTTACTTTGCAGCTTACTTTTGGTACAGGGGACCTGGATACAGGATATTCCACTGATTTCAGCTGTTCCTGCCTTCCTAAGTTGTGTTGTGACCATTTATACCTTGAAGGTACTGAAACTTGGGTATTTTTTTATAGCAAGTGCAGTCCTATCTTTCAAAGGTTGTAAGTCTATAGTCCCTTCTGAAATGTAATAACTGCACAAACAGGCACCGAGGCTCCAAAATAGAACAGCATAATTGGTTTGCTTTCCCAAGGAGATACTGTGCCAGACAATGAGCCACAATAGCTTAAATCTGTGCTTAACAATAGCTTTGTCTACAAATAGGATATTTTTAAGCAATGGGAAGAACATTTGGGGTAGAACAAGATAACATTTTTCAGATGAATAGTTTATTTGCTAATAAATGCAGTTTCAGGCTGACTGAAACTATCCACAGACTCAGGCTAAATTCAACTAATACTTTCTGCTACCAAAAGAGAGACATTATTTTTCCTGACAAACCAGAAAAGCTCTGTTCTAACATTTCCACATGAAACATTGAAATTACTTACTTAATAAAACTCTTCATCTTAGAATTGAGCTTGATATTTCTTTATTTTAAAAATCATATCCTGAAATTGAATGAATTTATTTTATTTTGGGCCCATCTGAGGTAAATTCTTTCACCTTTATAGCAGGGAAAACAAATGATTTAGAAGGGACTTCCTTGGTCTGTTCCCACAGGTCTGCTCTTGGGCTTTGCCTTTTCCAGTGGCTTTGGAGTGTGAACATAATGTACAGCTGCTGAGCTTGTCTTTACAGCTGATAAAGCGAGTTACACCAGAGTCATGTTGAAATGAACCCTGGGTACAGGTCAAGTACATAAAATAGAGTTCTCCTCCAGCAGCCTCACGTTACAGACCTGATTTATGTTTCTAGCGCTTGTGGTTCTGTTTGGAGCCTGCCATGGCTGCATGCAATCTGCCCAGCCAAGCTTGAAAGCTCCTCTTTTCTCACCTTGCTCCTATAAGGTGGAGAAAATAAGAGGTGTAAGAATCAGCTTTAAAAGTCAGAGATTAATGGAGGCATCATTGGGGTTTGCTGCATTGAATGCATTCACTGTTTACAATCTGTGGGAAGAAAACTTGTTGATGTAATTCTTGCAAACAGACAAAATATGCCTTTTCCAAGCAATCTAATTTTTTAAAATCCTCATTAATAATGGTTGCAAAGTGTGAAGAAACCGTAGCTTCTACCTGTGGGTCACAAGGCATTTCGCAAGTATTATCTGAGCATCAGCAGGCAAAAGGGAAGAAATCAATCTAGGCCTGCTTTTCATTGATGTTTTGTGGTGACACCTAGAGAGATTATTAAAGATGTATAAGCAGAGTAAGTGTAGTAAGTCCTATTAAAAGTGGTGGAGTTTAGACACTTAACTTGCTATTCCTATTCGCAAATCATATTCAGAAGAGGGGATATTTAAACTAACCAACTCAGGTGTCAAACACGTGCTTAAATAGACTATGATGTCCTCACATTGCTCTGCAGTCCATGCAGGGTGTGGGAGGGAAGGCAAAGCTGCATCACACTCCTGCTCTGAAGCACACACCATGCTCAGGAGGACTCTGAGATAATGTGACCTGTGGCATAACATTACAGCTCTGCTGGGCCAAACTAAGGTTCTTCTGCCCAAAACCCAGCCTCCAGCAGCAACCAGCCACAAACACTGAGGAGAAGCATGAAACAAGGCAAGTCAGGAGGGATGATTCCTCAGTACATCTTCCCATTGCCCAGACATCACTAGTTCAGCCACTTCCTGACTTCATCATGTTTAACAACTCTTTATGGACTTTTCCTATGTGGATTTGCCTAATTATATTTCCAACCCACTTATGCTATTGGCCTCCCCTGCATCTGCTCATGATACTTTCCTTATTTTCATGATTAGCTATTCAAATAAGAGCTTTTCTCATTTCAAATCTGCAGCTTCATCATGGCACTGCATAGCTATAGAGTTATAGAATCAAAGTTATGGAACTATAGAGTTATAGAATCAAAGAATTTTTAAAACAAGAAGAAATCCTTCTGTATTCAACCATCTCTGTGTCCTTCATGATTTCATACGTTTTTATTGTATCTTCCCTGTGTCCTCTTTCCTAGCCTGAACACTCCTTACCTATTCACACAACACACTGTTTCCTACCTATACAGGGAGGCTATGGTTAAAGCTTAACATGGGTTGCTACATCACTCAGTGGGGATACATTCCCTTCACCCGGTACTAAAGCACAGATACCTTTGAGATGGCACACAGCAGGCAGTGGACTGTACCTAGTGCCAGGACTGAACAGAGAAGGGGATGGAAAGTGTTGTATTCAGCTGGCACTGTGGAGGAAATGAGTGAGGCAAGAAAGTAATGAGACAGTTCAAATATACTGTATTCAGGACATGTATTTATGGAGGCAGAAATGCTGCTTATCTGGGACTCACAGATCCACAAAACCTTTTAGGAGAAGCCACAGGTCTTGTTTTCTTAGAAGCTATGTAGACCAGAGGCTACTGTGGTGCATTCAGACTGCAGTCCACAATGTGCTTAGTGGTCAGAGCTCCCAAAGAGGCCCTTAGGAAATGTAGTTTCTCAGGATTTACAATGATCAGTCCAGATATGCACAACAGAGTTGAAATAACTCAAGGTTAGCAATCACATCCACAGTTTGGGTGTGTTTCTCATTCACTGCCCTGTGCTCAGGTGTTCTCAGAAGCTGGATTTCTAAAATCGGGTGAGAAAGGCTCTCTTCTGCAAACCTGCAAGCTGCCTTTTCCCATCCCTTTTCATTTCTCAAAGTAGTCTCTCACACTAGAAGGAAAATAAAAATACTAAAAAGAAGACTTTCCTAACTTCAGGAGACAACAGCTAAAAAAGAGAGACAGAACAAGAACAAGCAATGGGTTGTGTTAAAGAAACGAGTGACAAAGTAGGTCCTAGAGAAGGGGAAGAGCCCTACTTTATTGCCACTGCTCTCCTCCTGCACTCTGCCCGCTTGGGTGCTGATTTCTACCTCCTCTATAGACAAACGAAGTCTTGTGCTGGTCATAGAAACCATTGCAAGTTTGTCAAAGTTGGCCTGTTCATCCTAAAACTATTAATCTTCTTTCTGTGCAATATGTGTATTTAAGAACATCATAAAGATACTTTTCTAGGTGATTGGGTCATTATCATAGATCTACAAAAGGAGATTCTCCTTCTATGTAAATGTCTCCCTATTCATTCAACCCAGTGAGAGTGGTCATATAAACTAAGGGGTACACAGGGATGCTTGCAAGTGACTGAATTATCACAGATCAGGAAGTTATTACTGTTAATTTAAAGTAATATGTTTTCTGTTATAATGTGCTGGAAGCATGCAAACATCTTCAAGCTGATGAATAGTAATTTGTTAAGCCACAATAACTTCAACTCTTGCAATGCATCCCCCTTCTTGAGAGGCCGAAATGTTTAATGCTGGCTTAGACAATGACCAGTGACTGCTGTAGTGATATGAATAAAACTTGTATGTCCTTGGTGTCCTTGGGTCAGGGCATTCTAAAACACCCTTTTGAAATGAAGCAGACCATATATTTTAATGTCTGTAGACACCAGAAAGAAGTTCCTAAGAACAAATCATTGATTTTCTTTCCTAAGGGTTTAATTCTCCCCGTGTTTCCCAGCCACATCCAGGGCCAGTCCAGTAAATGTGCTGGTGAAACCCATCCCAGATCCTGTCCTTGGCGGGTCTTGTGAACCTCATGCATCTTCCAGAAAGGCTTGAGCAGTTTCACCATGGCTGCAAACATGCTCTGCAGATGTTAAGTGGGATTTCAGGCACTTCATCTGATTGCTCAGGTAGCATTGAAGGCTTTTGCCATGCAATCCCAGAGCAGCAGGGATCTCCAGGATTGTGGCCCCAGACATTAGGCTGCTGCTTTGAGTGTTTTTCTCTTGCTTTTTAATGCATGTAACATCTCTGTGCTGTATGGTTTTTAATCTTTAGAGGTCCCTTGCTACCCCATGCCACTAATCTTCCCCTCTGCCTCTAGGAGCCCTTTGATGAGGGCACTTAACCCTGACAAATCCATCAGTATCAACGTAGATATGGCTGCATGTAACTGTTTGGGACCTCTCCCATCAATGGTGATGAGCAGCTTGATTTCCAGCCTGGCACTGTCCCTTTCTTTCACCTAAGGAGGGAAGCATGTCTCCAAGCAAACAATGCTCCTTGGGACACTCTCTCCTTCCTGACCTCCAAGCAGGTGAGAGAATCATGTAGGGGAATATAAACACCAATGTATGTGATTAGGATGCTGAAATGAACAGGGATCTTTTAATTTTGTTCTGGTCACTTTTCTTAAGGTGATGAACTAACCCAAATCCCATCTCATACCTCTACATCTGCAAAGCAAGAGTAGTCTGCAAGCATGAGATGTGATTGATATAGGAAGAGGGATGTATCAGCAAGGAATGTATTTCAGCTGCAAAACTGGTCAGTGCCCCACAGACCTCCATTTCATCACATTAGCCAGCAGGACAACTGGTACTTATTTTAGGTATGCAGAGGTTGCAGAGGCACAGAAACAGCAACAAAACCCTTCTGCAGGTGTTTGTGTGACACCTCGCACCAATCTGCTGAGCTCTCTGAAGTCCCTGATGCAAGTGACTTAGATTTGAAAGAAGAAAGACAAAGATGATGTGAGTGAACATCACCAAGAGAGGAGCCTCAGGAGAGACTGTGCCCTAGCAGGGAACATAAACAACTTCCCCTATTAATAACTTTATTTTAAGGAGGAAGAGGACCATGTTGATGCTGTCTGGTGTCTGGGCTTTGCCAGAGTACAGCTCTCTAAAGAAGGGCACGCCACTATTAGAAGCATTTCAGGGCTGAAAGAATCAAGGATCCTGGCTTGTACCTAGAGTTGAAACAGAAATTGTTGTGGGCTTAACCTGTTTTTAACAAGTGTACCTAGCCTGCCAGATCTGATAAGAGATTTGCAATTCAATTACACAGGCCTTGGCTTCCTGCTTTCCTTTAAGTGCCTAAAACCTTCCTAAAGAGGCCCATTACTTTGCCATTTTTTGCTCTTGCATTAAGTAGGCAGTTCAGAACAACATAAACACAGAAGCAGGGCAAGGATTCCCTTGCAGAGATCTTGGGGGTTTATAGCTAAGTGCCTCTTGATGGATCTGTCAGAGCAACCTGTGACAGCAAAACCTGCCACTGCCCGGAGCGACCATTAGCTTTATCTCCTGCAAGCACTTTTCCTTTGTCCCCTGTTGAACTTACTGAGTATCGGCTCTTCTCTACAACTCTTTTGCTTTCCAGCACTGACTGTGGACCATTTTCAGAGTTCTGCTTCACAGATGCTCTTCAGGGGTGGGAATTGGTTACTTGAGCAAGTCCATCCATGCCACTGCAGTCCCTATGATTTCCTAAGACTGAATTGGTATCTCTGGATTCAGCCTTGTTCTCTCCCAATGCCACTTTCATCCAGAGCAGGCACCCACTGATCCACAGGGTTTGGGTCCTGACATTGTACATTCTAGAGGCTGGTTTTGCAGCAGGGTTCCTGCTACAGAGTGTCAAGAGCAGCGACCATGGGCTTTTCACAGGCATTTTTCTAATAAATGCCCTCATGACTCAGAAAAGTAGCCATTTCTGCATCCCCGATGTTTTTGTACATCCACAGGGCAGAGCTGGGAAAGGATTAAACCCCAGAACACCAGTTGGCTGCCACCAGAGATGTTGGCTGTCTGTTTTACCTAAAATCCTTTAAAAACCCAAGCAAGAACATCTACTCTGTAGGCAGCACAAGAAATCTTACATGGATGTAATGGAGCGTAATCAGTGACAGATTTGTCATCTCTATTCCATTGCTGCAGCATGGGGAGGAATCTCTGCTGATCATTTCAGCCAAACACCATGATAGAGGAGACTGATGCTTGTTCGAGCTATTCTTATGTCATGATAAGCAAGATTTCAGTTTCTGGGACAAGGAGAGAGGAATGCATTTCTCTTTGATCAGTCATTTGTTCATGGAGGTCAGTCCACTTAGGGAATTGAGCTGGTGTATGGAGAGGACGTAAGATTGGGTGCAGTGGCACTGCTCAAGGTGTTACACTCTCCCTGGTGCCTGAATTGTGTGATCTAACACCTTCAGAGGTAAGCCACACTCCATAACTGGGAGCAGAAAGTCATTTCCCCAGATCATATTGTCAGAGGTGTTGTGCCTTCCAGTCTGCTCCCTGGAACCATCCAGGAAATTCAGCTAGTGCATCTGATGGTTGTGTAGGAGTATTGACAATACTTCAATGCCTTTGGCCATGGCTTCCAGTGTTACGTGCAACAGAGTGTTTGTGGGTTTTGTGATGATGGAGCCATGGGAAGATATTCCTCTGGCTCTTCCTAAACTAAACATCACTCCTAGGACTACTTGCAGCAGCAGGACTGTGAAGTAGCTGAGCCAACCAAGGTGGTCCTTCCCATCTGCTGCTGGCCCTTGCCAGGCTTTGAGGAGGGGGATTCATCCCACTGAACTGCCAAGGCTCCCTCCAGGAGTCAGTGGAGGGAAAGGCTGAAGGCCCACAGCATGACTGTCTTCTTCCTGGAAGTGTTTGTTGGTCATCTTTGACCATGGGAAGCCAGGTGAGGCCTGTGTTAGACAAGATACCCCCTGTAGGAGGCTCAGTGAATCCAAGGGGACCATATGCCATGGAGAATGGCACATCCCTCTGGGAGTCTCACATTCCCTGAACCCTTCTTAAAGCCTTGAATCCTCCAACCAAGTGATTACCTGTCAATGCCAAACTTGGTCAGAAAACAAGGGTTTTTTACCTTTTACAATCTTGGGGAAGAGCATTAAAGCACAGGGAAGCATGACAAAACCAGGAGACAATGAGAAAGAGCCTGAACAGTATTTTCTTCTTTTGAATTCCTCAGTTTGAGGCTTTATTTTAGCAGATCAAGTCATGCTGAGCACTGATTCATGTTTTTTTAATGCCTCAGAAGTCTGCAGTGTCATTCTCCTGGTTTGGCATCCTAATTCAAAGTGAAATACACAAAGCCAAAAGGATTGTGTCAAGGCGTTTCTCTAGCTTTCATCATCTCTTTTTTTTTCCTTGAGCAGACTGACTAGCAGTGAGTAAAAAGGAATAGAGGTAAGGGCTTGCTAATAAAACGTTAAAGAGGTTTTTAGTCTTATTTTCAGTGGTATCAGGATAGAGTATTTATGTATCAGCAAAATATTCAACAACCTTAAACTTGTGTTTACCACACTTGTAACAAATCACTGTAGCATACTTGCAGTGTCCAGCTTTAGGACAAATTAACAGCTATTAATAGATGCTGCTGGCAACTGGATACGTACCATAAGAGGAGCTTTATCTTTCTCTTTAACACAAATTAAGGATATGAAAAAGTACAGGAGGATGAGGCGCAAGCTCCCACGGCTCTGCAGACCCTCACGGGTACCCACGGAGCTCAGGGTCTCCACATCACTGCCAAAGGTGAGCTGCTGGCACTGGGGTGGAGGTGGGTGATGTGAGATGTGGAGGGGTGGGATGAGGCAGTGATGGGGTAGAGTTTATTTATGGACTTCTGTAGGGGTTCCCAAATCCAAAATCTTTTGGAGATGCAGGAGGGAGGGGGATAGAGTGGGATGGGGAAGTGAGGACCTCTTCCTTGAGAGGTGGGTTGCTCTGGGACATCCTCTGGCCAGGTTAAATGAGAGCTTGCTTCACTGCATTAAATGTCTTAAAATTCAGGTTAAAACAGCAAGTGGGAGCCCACACTGGCTGCTGAGAGTGGTCATGTTGGAAAAATGTCCTCCCTGATCCCCATCTGCTGTCTTCCTGCTTGCATATGCCTCTGGAGAAATCTCTGCCTCTTGCTGACCATGTGCAGAGCAGTTGCGTAAATAAGGGGGTTAAAATGATTGGAAATCTCCCTGTGCCTTTCCACTCCCCATCACCTCTATATTTTGTCATGTGCATATTTTAAAGTTTCGGGACATTTCTTCTTCTCAAGTCATCAAGTCATCTGCTATCCAAAACCCCATGCATCACATAGCAAGAAACACTGCAGATGTTTCTAAATGCCCAGCCTTACTGGAACTGTCAGGGAAATACCTTGTCAGTGCCTGAGGATAATTCCTATGAGCTGTGCTGGATGTGAGCTAGAGGAGGAAGGAGGCAATGGGATGTGAAGTCTGGTGGGCCAAGCACAGGACATGGTGTCAGTACTTTTGGCTGCATTGGATTCCTCTGTGCCACCATGTGTCTTGGTGTGAGGAAGTGATAACATGGGCTGAGAGCATCATACCAACCACATCAGGCAGGTTAATTCACTTCTGCTTGCAAAACACCTGGGAATCTCAGAGTGAGGCAGGGGTGTCCCATGTTCACTATGGAAGACCTGGGCAATAAATAAAACCTTCGGTAAACACAGTGTGATAGAGAGGGTCTTGTCTCCCCAAAGCTCCTCTTGTGTGGACTCCAGCCACACAGGTAGCACCGAGGATGAGGATTGCTGTTTGCATTGCTGAGGTCCCAAACCTCTTGCTCTGCCAGACTTTGTAGAAATACTAATAGAATTACAGTCATGCATCACCAGGGGACCATAAATATCATTTTTAATTAACTGGCTATTCTACAGAGAAGACTTTGTGCAGTACTGCAAGACATGGGAACAAAGTTCAGCCTGTCCCTATGACAGAGCTCCAAATTTCCCCTCCTCTTTCCCAACCCAATGCTAGCAAACAGATGTGCTCTGTGCCTCCTATTTATGTGCTCCCAAGAAATTAGCACCCCGTTAAGCTACACAATGGAGTGCATTTATTTTTATTTGACTGCACTGCAGCTTTTCAGTGTTAACTCCATGCTATTTCTGATTGGATTCAAATCCAAATAGCATCAAGAGCTGCTTAAATCAACATCTATGAGGGCCTGAATTTTGTGCAGAAGAGCTTTTGCCTATAGCTTAAGATAAAGCAGCCCTCAAGCTCCAAAGCCCAAAGTTTGATAGAGGTCCAAAAGAGAGAGGACTGAGAAGGAAGATTTAACTTCCTAATACCTGAAGCTGGGACTGTGATTTGTCTGCAGACCCATTTTAAGGCAACAAATAGCTATATTTATATCTCCTGAATGTGCCTATTATTTCAAGATCTCGCCCAAACAAGTGAAAGTGACATGACAAAGCAGCACTGTAGCGAGCCAAAAAATGTATAAAAAGCAATTGATCCATTATAGATGCAGTCTTGGGCAAGCTCAGTCTATTTTTAGTCATTTGCTGCAGCTGATTTCCTACATCAAGGATAGAAGCTGAAGAGGGATCCCTCCCAGATGCTAAATAATAGGTTCGTGTGGCTCAGTGGCATCTGGGCATCTCTGAGGGTATGCGCCGCACAAATGTCTCCCAGTGAAATGATATCAATGCAGAAGCCTTGCCTAAGAGGTCACCTTGAGATATAGGAGATCCGTGCTTTAGGAAAGCAAAGGGAGAAGCCAGTGGGACATTAAATTGTGGGAAATAGGATCAGAAAAGGGGAGGGTTTCTTGATAGTATTAAAAGTGAGTTTCTATTGCTGTGATTTGGGTAGGTGAATTGTGTTGCAGAGATTGCTGCCGTGGGAGGCAGGTTTGGGTACGCAGAGATTAACCAGGCTGGGGACTCCTGATTCCTCCATGTTCACCATGATCACAGCCCTCTCTCTCCAGCTGAAACAGACAAGACCCATTTGAGGATCACCCACTCAGCTTGCCTGCACCAAAGACAAAATGTCTCCTTCATCGTTGGGTGGCTTTTTTGGCCTTGGGGGAAGTCTGGAAGAGAGAAAACTTGAGGTTTCCCCTCCCTTTTCCATAGTGGCCTTTAAAGGAGAATGTATGTGAGAAGAACAGGAGACAGATGTCTTCTAGCCAAAGGATGGCTTTCAGGGCTCTCAGTTAAATCATGAAAATAAAACAATGTCTTGATTACAGAGAGCTGTGTGAGGCCATCGAGGAAAAAGGGACCACCTATGAGGAGAGAGTAATGCAATGGGGACAGTGAACAAAAGTCAGACAGCGGCAGCTGTGCTTGGAAGGAGATGGGATGTTAGTTGAATATAGTGACAATAAAATAGAAGTGATAGCCATGAGTTTTAAATTTGAAAGCTGAGTTCTTTACAACACCTGGGACTTTTCAAAGGCAGGATGATTCCATTTTGCTGGTGCTAAGCTCGCTTCATAAAACAAACAGAAACATCCCTGTTAAAGGCTGTAAAAAAGGCTGGGGTGAGCCTGAATACTAAACCTGCCAAGGAAGTGTGACTCCTGTCTCTGTAATACCTCACTGCTGCTGGCGCTTCCCATCTGGGGACTTCCCTATAAAAACGTTTATCTTATTGTCGTGTGGAAGCGGCATTTTTCCTCCGCTACAGAGCTATGTCAATCCCACTGCAGGCGAGAGGTCAGGAATGGGACTCCCACACTCATTCTTCATCTGCCCCAGCCTGGCAAACCTGTCAGCTGCAAGCAATGAGTTCTTCCCATTGCCAGCCTGGGGATGGACAGACACGTGGGATCTTGGCTGGCCTGCTGAGCAGCCCTCAGACGTGCTGTAGCCTTGCCTGGCAGTGCACTGTGTACCTGTACTTGGCCCATGCTGCTGAAGATGGGGAGCTGCTCTGGAAGGAAGGGTATGCTTGTAACTGAGGTTGCATTGGCCATTCTCAGCCCCTTTCTCCATGGATGGGCTCACATATCAGCTTTGCCAGCAGCAATGTATCTACAGGTCAAAGTAGATGCCCCTCCATAGGGTGTCATCACTCTGGGACAAAGGCAAGACTTACAAATAAAAGGAAATAAACACACACAAATCCCTCTTATAAAAATAAATAAAATAAAATTAAAAGAAAACACATCTGCCGTGGGAGAAACAAGTAACTCCTGTTCAGTACATTGGAGCTACAGCTTGATGACACCATTGGTCAGCAACCAGTGTCACACCACTTCCGTGGCTTCAGCATGCACATACCTTCCATGCAAGTCTAGCAGTAGTATCTAAAGGTCTGGTGACTTCAGAGTCTCTGATATATCTGTCTTCTGGGGCATCAAGCACTTCACAAGAACTTTCTTTTGCTGAGTCTCGAATTGGCTTGGACATTTGGGAAAATTCATTATAAATTTGGGGCAGCTTCCCATATGGGGCTGAAATTTAAGGGCAATTGTATCACATCAGAGCAAGGGCTCTTGTAATGTCCCATCTCCAGCAGTGAGTATGAGTGATGCAAAGAGGACAGTGGAAAACATGCATGATACTTTCCCTGGATGTTCTTCCACCTTCCACATGTTTTCAGCCTGGGGACCACTCTGTTTGAGGTGGCCTCTAGACATCCAGTACCCATCCATGCATTTATAATCCTGTAAATTTTCAGTTTTTTCTGAACCCAGGTAAACTTTTGTATCCTTGCATCCTTTGGCAAGGAGTGCCAACTATCAGCTGTGCTTGAATTGCTTCCTTTGATTTGTTCTCAGTGTGGCTCCTTGACAGCCTCATTTGATGAATCCCTATTATTGTTCTGTAGATCTCCTTAATTTCTCCTTCAAGCATCTTTCTTTTCTTCTTCCAGACAAAAGACTCCACTTTGGTTAGTTAGTCGTTTCTTTATATGAGCCATTTTTCTTACATTTAATCACTTTTATTGCCTTTTCTTGAATCCTGTCCATCATCTCTGTATTTTTCCTGGAGATAAAGGGATCAAGGATTTAAGATGTAAGTGAACCCAGATTTGCTTCAGTGGTGTATTAATATTCTCTTTGGCTTGCCCCATGGTAATTATTAATATTTTATTGGCTTATTCCACCACTACTGAGCAATGAACTGGTATTTCATAGAACTATTATAATCCAAATATCTTACTCCTGAGTGAGCCCATAATTTTATATGTGAAGTTCAGAACATTTTTCCTGCCATGAACATTACTTCACATTTGGCTACATTAAGTTTAATTTGCTCGTTTATCGCTCATTCGCTTAGTTTCATTACATATTTCTGCAAGCCCTTGTTCTCACTAGCCTGAATACCATGGTGTCACCTGCAAACTGTGCTTCCTCACTGCTTGCCACCTTTCTCAGCTTGCTTGTGATTAGGTTGAGTAGTGTGTGTTCCCACCCATACCCATGGAGAAAACCAAAAAGCCTTCTCGTCATTGCCTTGATTGCACAGATTCAAGGTTTACAGGACTCCTCTGGAGATACTGTGTCATAGCCAGATGCCTCTTGTGTCATAGATAAAATGAAATTGTTGCATTGCAACCTGGAACATAGCTTTTTTGGGCTTTTGAGGAAGCATTAAGGTTATTGAATTCATTGGAAAGCTATCATCAAGGCCTTCAACTGACATTGAGAGCTACTGCAGGATGGGGTTGACTTACAGCATCATGAACCAAGGTGAAGGCAGATGGCTGTGCTCTGAGCCAGCTGGAGCCTGCAAAGCTTGACACTTAGCCCCATATTGAGTGAATTACTGCAGTCCAGCCTGGAGGTGTCAGGTTGGTGAGGTTCTGCATCCAGGTTTTTGTGGGAGAAGGAAAGCTGGAGGTAAGAAGAGAGTTTTGGAGGCTAATGCTTCCCTGTCATCCAAGTTTACCAAGAAGATTGGACCTCCCTCTTCAGCTTCCCCAAAGAGAACAGCTTCACACTTTGTTGCAGCTGATCTATTATTTGCTCTCAAAAAGAGAGAGCATAGAAAAACCTGTGCAGGACATCAAAAAGACTCATATTTAAATCCTCACTTTAATCATTTGAAGCAGAAAAAGTCATAAAATTTCTGTACTAGATGGGCAGAAACATGGCCCATCTTGCTGCAGCTGAGTTGCCATCACCTCCTGAGTTCGTGGGATGGCAAAGGCACTGTCCTAAATGAGCTTTCACACATATTTGTCATACATGTTCATAATCCACAGTCACTGAAGCTTTGAACCCTTGGCTAAACCAGTGGAGGTGAGCCAGGCTCCCTTTTCTTGTGGGTTCCATGAGGCCAGCATGCATTTTGCCTCATACAAGAATAATCTGTCCGTTCTTCTCCCCGGACTCCTCAGCTCCCACCTTTGCAAGCTGGGCTGGCCCAAGCATAGCATCAGGGGACTCATTAGGCTTAGATCTGCTCTTTAAACCTTTCTTGTCAGCTTTTGGCTTTACTCACTAAACTTTATGCTCTGTTTTCACACCACTGTCTTTGTAAGCCAGCCCTTGCAGGATGACTTTTTCCTACAATGTCCAGTCACTTTCACCCCTGAAACTCCCCTAAGAGAACAATCGTGGGACCCAGAGTTTTTCCACATAACATTTCAGCTTTTGAAAAACAGCATGTTTTGCTGAAATCTCGTTTTGGAAAAAAAATGTTCCAACAGTCTCCATTCCTCAGCTCTCTTCTGCTCTTATTCCCAAATGGTAGAAGAAAAGTAGGAAGGAAGTGAGGGGAAAATGTGGGTGTAGAAGAACATCCTGTTCTGCACAAATACCCTGGTGTGTTGTCAGATGGATGCTCTGCTTTAAATAGAAGAGGTCTCATGCTTGCAAAGGCCAAAATAATAAATTCTCAGGAATTAGAAAAGATGGAAGTAATGATTTAATAAAGAAAGTGTTTGGACTTACTGTACTGAAGAATCAACCAAGTTTGAACTTCTCATGTGGTCTCATGTTCATGCATACATGCAGACATGCAGACATGAGCAGAGGGTTTGGGAATAATCCCTGGGGAACTCAGTGAAATTCTGTTTCTTGTTTATTGTAGTTGAGAGGCTATTTCTATAAACGAGGTCATATGAGGCAAGTAAATTGAAGTGAGAGTTACATGAACGCCAGTGGGATAGATTCAGAGGTCCCCAGTCTTCTGTTTGTTTGAAGAAGTTCTGCTTAGATCTGGTTTTGCGACTCTGATTTCTTCTATTCACTTTTTGCAAGGGGTTGAGTGAAATTAATTTCTGCTCTCTGGTCACCTTTGTTTTTTACCATTGGTATTTTTTTTACCACAGCCACACCAACTGCTTCAGTTATCACTAGAACAAGGAGATAATTTTTCTCTCATCTTCTGCACGTTTGCTATATTTTAGAACTTTTCTTATTGTCCTTTGCTTTGAATCTGAAATTGTACTGCAATTTGAAGTCAAAGTTGAAAGAGAAATACCCCTGGGCACAAAATACCCTGCAGTCTAAGAGTTAAGAAAATTCCACAGGGCTTACTTCAGCAAAGCGACTTTTTACATCAACAGTATTTTCCCCAAACCTCTGACCATGTCTGAAGACAGTTAATATTGATCAGTGGGAAAATTGCTAAGCTGAACATTGCAACTGCAAGAGTCTAAGAGCTGGTATATGTCATATACCTGCTATTTATTGTTGTGATAATGGAAGCCCAGGCCATGTAAAGCTGAGCATGGGTGAGAACCCATCAACCCATTCATCCTCCTTGCTGTTGCTGGTGGCACACATGATGGTTTTAGTGTCAGGTATTTCTTGAGCTGGCATCAGGGAAGCCTTTATGTGTTCCCTTAAGCCATTTGCTTGTGCCTGACACCAGTTTTGAAATGATCTTGAAATTCATCTTTGTAAAGACAAAAATGAGCCTGTGTTGGAGTCAAAGAGGCTGTCACATGGACACTGCATTCTGACCCTGGAAGACAACTCCTGTTGTTTATTTCTATGGTCAATACAATGCAGCTACTGGGACTGTCAAGGGACACAAGTGACGTGGTCATCCCATGTTATTGCACAGAGGGATCCTACAGAAAATGATCTCTAATTTCATATTTCAGTACTTAACACATGGCCTTTGTGGAGTCAATGGGGTTGAGGGGGGACAAGGGATCACACGTTTGGTTCCAATAAAGTTCTTGTGGTCAGACTGGTTGGACAGTGGTATCAGTTAGTTAAAATCAGACAAACACATGATTCAACCCTGATGGACCTTTGTTGGCTCATACTGTCACAGACTGAGCACTGCTTGCTGTGGACCAGAGATGGGGACCTGCAAAAGGCCAGTCAAGCATCCTTGTACCCGGTCTGCTCTTATAGAAACTGTAGCTCCCTAGGAACTCTGAATTTCCATGTGTGCCAAAGGAGAGGAAGACTTACCAGCAGGCAGGTCTTCTGCAAATACTTCCTAGAGAGCAGAGCATGTGAAATCCTGTCTGCAGTGGTACCCACATGGCCTCGTGCAGTTCTGGGAATGCATGCTAGCTCACTCATCAGCACACTGCATTATGGTTCCTTGAGTTTTGTCCACCTTCAATGTAATACCCTCCGAATATATTTCCTTGGGGTTTGATCCACGCTCATTAGAACACCCTTCTACTCAGGGTAGTGAAGGGAGACACTTTGTCAAAGCTTTAATGAAAGGGCAGCAAGTGTATGATGAACAATCTTTCCTCACAGTAGACAAGCTTCCCATGCTGGGTTTATTTCTGGAGCAGCTAACTTATCATCTGATGCAGGGCCTTGTGCGAATGAGAGTTGGTCCATCTGGAAAATGAATTACGTGCCCGTCTTTGCTATTGAACCTATCCATCATATCATGTCCCAAATGGTCTATCATGTTGTTGTCTAGTAAAACTCGGCCATCAGAGGCAGCTCCTGTTCAGATGCTGATGCTGGGTGTCTGAAAATCTGATTTCAGCTATAACTCTGAGGATGTTTACTTGAAATTTATGACTAGAAGTCTCTCTAAGCTCCATCAACTCTATCCATCACACACCTTTATAAATAATATTGGTCTTCAGTTTCTGAATCCTTTAGGGCAGGCTCGTGGTTTTTTTTTCTCCACTGCCTGGAATACATCATGTGCAAGATTTCACTTGGTTTTCAAACTGTGTGAGTACATATTAAATAAATAGAATGAGTTTGTCTGAATAATGTGGACATCACGGAAGGCAGTTTGGTGAAGTTGGCACTGTCTAGGACGCAGGAGACTTCACCAGCACCCGTTTATACCAAGACTTTCGGTATTTCTCCTTTTTGTGCCTCAGTTTTTTTTCTATTTGGTTCCCAGTTATCATTAACCAAATTCTTTGAAGAATCCTTATTGGGTTTAGCTTCAGTTGGATCGGGTCCATCAATACCTTACCACTACACGTGGTGTTATTACAGCTACAAATAAATAGTGCTATACAAGCAGAAATGTCACCTTTTCTCCATTGACTTAAGTAGGAGCAGATGTGTGGAGGAATAGCAAGCACTGAGGATCATGCTTTAAACTTCCCATAAATGCAATAAAAGGAAGGTTTTAGCCCCAAGAAGTGCTTAGCATCCTGGACAGGGATGCTGCAGAGCTGAAGGGGTTTAGTGGTGGGAATACATTTCAGAGAGGGTGCCAGGGTGTTTGCAGAGATAAACCCTGTAGGATTATTTGAGGTTATTCCCCTTTGTACATAACCTCAGCAGTCACCACTGCAGTCCAGCACTTTGGGGAGTGGGTAAGGGAATCTATTAATACACTTAGGAAAAAATTAGTATCCAAACAACTTTTGTTTCCTTGTTTTTTACACGTCTGCTCTCCTCTATCACTAGCTACAGTGCAGAGCCTGGTATTCTCTGACAAAGAGCTATTGATGGTGTGCTTGTGTGAATTGGCCCAGCACTGGTCACAGCCAACTTCTGTGGGACCTGCTGCCCCTGTTTTACAATACGCTCCAGTGTGCTGAGCCATTTGTGAAAGGTCAGAAATGAACAGAGAAATGGACTGGAGTCAAAAACAAGTAGTCCTATAAATATCAGTCATAGGCAGTTTATTCCATTCCTTCCCTCTCTCTCCCTCTGTGTGTGTCTCTCCCTCCCTCTGTTGTGGTTTCCCAGATGTAACTCCATGTTTCTGACTGGGGAGCTCTGAAAGGAAAGCAGCACGCGCAGTGCAGCTTCTGCTCCCATCTTGCACACATGGAATAATCCTCAGTCCTGCAAGCAGGACTGACAGCCAGCACGGAGTCCAGGCATCATCTGGACTCAGATGTTAGGTTTTGATTCCTTGGGTTTTCTTTATCTGTGAGAAACTCTTTTGCCACGGTTTGAGAACCAGCTTTGGCCACAGACAGTTTGGATTGGGACTCCTAAGAGCTCTTCTCTGTCCGGAGCTAACATTTGACTTCACAATGACTTTAGCAGCTAAATTAGAGGATATTGAAGTGACGCTGGAGCACCTACTAATGGATGTGTTTGTAAGTAAGCTACAGTTTCCTATTTAAAGTGAGATGCTAATAATCCTCAAGGCAGAGTACAAACTTAACAGTGTATCCAACTGTTGCATTGACTTAATTCCTTTACATCTCCTGATAAACTGTGTGTCCAGCACTACCAATGTGTTCTAGTATAGCTAAGACATCTACTGCAAGTGATAGCATGAAAAACTGGAACAGTGTGATTCCAGGGCAGCGTACATTCCACATTGGCTTTGTGTATCAGCTATAATTCTTCTTAAGTATTTTAAAGGAGGAGAAATTTTGTCATTTGAGAAATAACTCTGTCAAAGAAGTGCATTGACAGACATTTAAACTGTGCATTGCTTAGCATCAAGTGTCCTTGGCTTCTGGACATTGACAGCTGTTAGATTACAGTCTTTTACCACTTTGACTTCTGGGTTAGTTTTGTAAGAGATGGAGAAACAAGAAAAAGTAGTCATGTTTTAAGGAAAATCAGATTTATTCCTCCTGGATATATCAAACACTGTGTTAATCTGTAATTGCTTCCTTCAAATCATCAAAGCTCAGTGAAGCAACATACAATTTGCTTCTGCACATCTGAGATATGAATCAGTCTCATCATCTCTATTTAAAAGTTCTTTAGAAATATCAAAACATTTCAAAATATATTCCTGCTTTTTCCAGCACAACTTGATGGGTTTTGCCTAAAGGTCAGAGATATCCATGTTTGGGAAGTTTTTTGGGTGGTACTGGGAAGACAATGAGGGATTGCCAGATCATTTATCTTCTTAAAAGAAAAAACCATGTCAAGGTGATTTGTACTCTCTGAATTCAGGCTATAGGAAATAAGATGGTAAGTGCCATTCTCAATTTTCAAGAGAGATTTTTGGCACCTCTTAAATGAAACACTTTGAATTTCAGGGTCTAGTGATAAGGAATCTTAGGCATCAACCACAAAAGTGAAAAACAGGAGATCTTGCCAGCTTCCTAGCCTGTGGTCCAGTTCCTTAGATGTCCATCTGTGCTGTGAAATGGATTCAAGTCTCTCTGGGATGGCATCTTTCCTCAGCATTTTGGGGAGTGCCCTGTCCCCTTTCCCACAAGTTGCTGAGATAGGGGATAGCGGAAAACAGTTGGAGGCTGCCCTATCAAAGCCTCTATGTAAGGAATGAAATGTTGAAATACTTTCTGGGTTGTGAGATTTGAACAAACTTAATGATTATTATGAACATAATGCTCTGGGTTCAGCTCCTTTCCATGGCTCCGAGTACCATGAACGCTAGAGAAACTTCCTAAGGGTTTAAATCCCCATGAGAAGCAAAGATGCAACATCTGCATCTCATGACCACAGCACACTGTGAAGGTTATTCTGCGTGGGAAGAGACCGGTGCTTTCTTTGGACTGTTTGCAGTTGCTGTAGAATAAACTTGGCACCACAATCCCTCTTGGTATGTTTGTAGCTTAGCATCACTTCACTGAGCTGAGTGCTTGACACCTGGGAGACTAAAATCCCCCATGTGCAGGTGTAATTAACAGTCAGTCATTAAAGGCATTTAGTTGTAGGGTAGCTCCAAGCAGTATCTTTGAGACTGCCAAGATCTAGAAAGCCAGGGTTGACCGATTTGGTTGAGGCTGAAGAGTCCTCCTTGTGTCTGATTGTGTTTGAAGGGCATGAAAAGCCTCTTGCCCTGCTGGGAACCACCCAGCCCTGTAAGACAGGTCGTAGAAAAGCATTTCTTCTTGGCTCTTTGTGTCCCACCATAAGCAGTGGTTTGGAGCTTGTCTAGGCTTTATCTAATCTTATGCCCACCCCTTGCTTCCATTCCAAATGTCTTTTTCATGGCTATTGCATTTGGGTTGGGGTGGCTTTTGCAGTGAGGGTGATAGTAGACAAAATAAATATGTCCTAATCCTCTAGAGGTGCTGGTGCCCTCAGTTTGTGAAACCAATGGAGCTCTTCTCAGGTTGTGTTTGGAACTGGCCCCTCAAATGTGTGATTCCAGAATTGCAGCTGAAACTGTGATGCAGACGTGTCAATGCAGTGCCATGCAGTGCCATGCTGGAGCTCCAGCTGGCTCTGGAAGAGCTGGTGTGTCTGTGCAGCATTGTGCAGGGGCACACTGTAGTAGTGTCACTGCTTCACCCCCTTTGTCCCTTTGCAGAGCCTGGGACTGTAAGACTGGGTAGCATGTCCAGGCTTCACAACTCGCTTTGACTATCAGGACTGTGAATCTATGCAAATAAGTCTTTCCTGATGAGCAAATGTGTTTTCAGTAAGGTGGGCTCTTCTGAACACTGCCTAGGAATTACGGAAGGGAGAATTTTGGATAATGTAGCCCAAATATTTCAAATGCAGAATCATTTTGTCTGACACTGTCAGGCACAATGTTCAGGCTTTACTCATCACCTTGCCTTGTGGCTATGTTTGATCTTAAACCACCTGCCCATTAAGCAATGCTGAAAATAATCTCTCCTACTGGATACAGAAAAGTAAACATGAAATTCAGTATGAAGGAAGAGCAAAACATAAATCTGTGGCTTTTACAAATCATTCTAGCAGCCAGGTTCATCCAATGTCATTAATCCATTACCAAGTTTTTGCTGTTACCAATCAACCTCCTACTTGGGTGAAAAGCATGGGACCAGACCAGTAGGGCTGAACGGGGTCTGCCAGGTAACAGGACTCTTATGGGAATGATCCTGAAGTCTGTTCCGTGCCATGTATCTTCATCCATGTCACGTTTATTGTTGAAGGAGTGAAGCCATCTGTGACCATAATGCTTCCCTTCCAGTTTTTCGGTGCCCTTCACTGCTCTAAACCAGGTTATTACCTATAAACTTTGGAAATCGCGGTCCATGGAGCCTTGACTTGTCTTTTTCTTCCTTTGAAGAAGCCTAGTTTTAATGCTTCTTGGACTGGAGGGACAGTAACTCATTCCTAGACCAGTGGACCCTGATAAAGCCCACTTCAACAGCTTGTACCCAGCCAGAAAGCCCATTGTTTTACATTGTATAAAGGTTATAGTAGACAGCACATGAGAAGTAACCACCAGTTTCTAAAAGAAACTGAGCCCTAATTCAGCTCAGACTAACCTAGGAATACAAACTGAAGAAAGACTATGGGATTGTGCCATTTCTAATAGTTTTTTAGCTAAGTTGTCCTGCAGGAACTCACCTGGAGTGTGTTCAGCAGAGCTTCACAGGGATGATGGCAAGCCTTGACAGCAGATATGTTTAACACATCCTTTGGAAAGCTGATCTTACACTGGAACACTCTTTAAAACAGCTTTTTCAGACCAGAGAATCACATCTACATGGCATGAGCTGCCACTTCCTTCCAGGACATGGTGTACCCGCCATGTTATCATCCTGCTATTGGAGAAGCAGCTGTTGCTGCGCTGACACTTCCTTTCCCCCATTACTAAAGGGCATCGGAAAGCTTTGCTGGGCTCTATAAGGCGAGATAAAAGGGAAGCCTCCAATGTGACATTTCATAATTGGCTATCATCACCGGCGGGCTGCCACCGAGCTGCTTGATGAGCTGGGACTTGGCTGCCTCAGGGAATCTGGACAGGGATGCAGGGGACAAAGCAGGGAAGCACCGCAGGGACAAGCTCAGCAGGTCCCTCGGCTCTGCTAAGGGGAAAAGGAAGTCAGGATAAGAAACACAGGCTCTGAATCCTTGTTTTGCTGCTTGCAAAAGGCATACCTGAGCCAAAGCCTCCTTGCCTCTGGACAAGCTAATTATTCTTGTGCAGTTTGTGAAAGGAAGCCTTTGAGGTACACTTCAAGACCAACCTTACTGCACTCCAAGCCCTTGCCTTGGGCATAGCTAGAGTGAGCCTCATGGTACACCATGCCTAGCATTCCTGGGGCAAGTTGCATGGGGTGTATGGGAGGGTTCGAGCATGGGGTGGGCTGCAAGTCATATCCCCCTGATGGATGCTTTTCCTTGCATTATGGATGTGGCTTTAGACATGGAAGAAACAGACTCTTAAGCAAAGAGGCAAAAGGATTATAATCCTAGTGGAAAGTGGTCCTGAAGTAATCAAGCTTCAGCTGGCTCCAAAACAGGTACTAATTTCTTCAGGCAGGAGTGTTGGAGCTATAGTGGTATCCCAGGAGAGAACGAGAGAGCTAAATGAAGTCTTTAAACCATGAACACTATATCCCAGGCCCACTCCAAATACCACCTGGGAAAAAACAAGCAATTCATCTCCAGGGGTCTGTGGGGTCTTAGACACCATCCAACACAACCAAGCCTGCCAAATCCACAGTACACTCCATTGCTGCTCCTACATTCCTGCAGATAAGTATTTCCACAGCTGGCTCCTCAGCCTTCCTTTCACCACATTGCACAGATAAATTTATACATATGCATGTATGTGTGTATATATATATATAAAAAATATATAATATTTATATATGATTTTTAAAATATTATTTTTAAAGTATATGTATATACATGTATATGCATATACATAAGGCTATCTGATGAAAGTGACATTCATGAGGGTTTCCTGGCATGAGGAGGGGCTGTGCCCTCCTCAAAACCAAAGCAATTTGGTTGCTTTGCCCTGGGTGGATTTAGCAATCCAGATTTGCTACGCTCCAGCCTCCCCCATCACCCTGAGAAACAGCTGCTCTTCTCCCTCCCCATGTTGTCAAGTCCTGGCAGAGTTAATACCAAAATAGCAAGGACATGAAACTTAATCTCTGTTGCTAATACCATAACAGTCAGAGGAAATTACCTGGGATGCTGCAAGTATTCTGGCTCATTCTTCTGCCAGCATTCTTCATGCCAGGAATTAAGGTCTGAGTCAAACCCCTGTATCCAGCCAGACATAAAGCTGTATATTTGAAGGAATAGAAATCCAGTCCTAACACTAAAGAGTCCAAAATGAGGGTCAGATCCCTTGGGCACCAGTGACAAAGGAGTCCAGGCTCCCTGGGAGATCTTGGCAATGGGGATGGCACCGTAATTTGGACATAGCCACCATGTCCTAATAAGGGTCTGGAGTGGTGGCTACTACCATCACATATTCCAGCTCCTAAAACCAAGCTGCAAAGAGAGGGGCATTATATAGGTCTTTATTAATAATAGAAAAATATCAGCAAAAGCAGCAGTGATCTCCTTGTCATTTTACGGATAGGGAAACTAAGAGAGAGGGGCATTAAACCATTTAAGCAGCACTCTTCTCTATCTTCCCATTTAAAAGGCAGTAGAAATCTAAGCCCTGGAATCTAACTTTGTTGATTCTTCCCCTACAGATTATAACACTCTGCCACAATCACAGAATAATCCAACCATCAGTATGTGGGGAACAGATCTCTAATGCCGAGGATGAAGCGTGCTTTGGATCTAGTCCTAGCATGCTGTAGCATAGATGGGCGTTATATTTGTCTATTCTTTGGGCATTTACTTACTTACACCATTAACCTTCCTATTTTCTTATGCCATCAACATTGGTAAAGAGTAGCCATTCTCATAGCTGAATCTGCAGAAAGGAGGGGTGCAGAAAGATGGATGTGATGAACTTGCTTCAACCACCATTGAGCAGTGAGCCGTGCACACAGCAGTCTCCATCCCTGCCATAATCAAACAAACATTCTTGCAGTTACTATCAACTCCTGGAGTCTGTGTTACATTTTTCTTAATAACCATTGCAATAATAAGACATTATCAACATGTAAAGTGATCCATTAACCTCTCTAGTGGCAATAAATTGTGTGGCTTTGCCAGGCTGCCAGGACTTGTTAATGGAAGAGCAAGCAGCAAGTTCATGCTTGGAGCAGTCACAAATCATGCATAATGCAAAAGCGAGGGTGCTAGCCTCACCCTCTGCAGTATAATGGGTAATCCCATGTGTTTATTTATTAGTGAAATCAGTTCTTTGAAGCAGCTCTTAATGAGTTTCTCTCTGGCAACAGCAGCATCCTCCAGTTTATGCTCAGCATTCAGTTTGCAAGTGATTTAAAGCCTCATCCTCCACCACTGGAGTCAGCCTGAGTTTTGCCAGGTAAACAGAAACAGGCCCCTTGACCTGCTCTAAAAACTGAGGTTGCTCAGCATGATTGTGCCATTAAAGAGATCCAAACAGGTAGCTGTTTGTCAGGTTTTGTTTCAACACTTCTGAAAATGAGAAAATAAAAGTTATGTGGAACTGGATGATCTTGCTGTCCTTTCCAACCCAAAACATTCTATAATTCTATGTATCAAGTCTTTCCAATGAATGACCTGCTGCTGATGCCTCAGGCATCAGCTGACATTAGGAACATCCAGGCAAATGCCAGAACAGGGCAAGTACATAGTCACAGTCCCCACAGTTATCTTCCAGCCACAAGTTGTTTGCACTCAGGGGTTTCATGACCCAGAATTGGTGTCTTTGAATTTAGCAGCTTACAGTAGATGTTCTTTCATTAATTTGTTGAGTCATTGTTTGAACCCACCCCAGGGACCCAAGTTTCCAGGCACAGCTGCCAGGAAGAGTCCTGGAGCAGAAGAAAAGCCATAGTGTTGTACTGTAGCCCTGCCATCAACCACAGATAACTCCTTGCTCCCATCAGAGTTGGGTCATGCTGTTGACCCTCAGAAAGCCTCTGTGGAACAGAAGAGCTTTGTGGAGTACTCTAGGCTTGCTCACTCATGCTGGACAATGCACAAAAAGAAGATGGTGAGAATGAAGAGCTGAGAGTACTATTGCCAACAGGGATGTTATAACAACTTCAAGGTAAATAAGTACAGCTACCAAGGGATACAGCAGAACTTCTGATAGCTGGAGAGGAAGGGCAAGAGTGGCCAGTTATCAGGCTTATTTTATAATCAGTGTGGAGACGTAGATACTTTCAGCTATCATTCATCTCCCAGTGAAGTAGGCAGCTGAAGCACATCTCATGTCTCAAAACTTCCAAGTGCCCATTTCTCTTCACTGGTGACAAAAGGAGTCCAGATGACAAGATCACACAAAAGCAACCAAAGTTTGGAGAGGTAAATGCCACTCCAAATGTCCCCTACAACTGCAGTAGGGTGGTACTACAGCTTAGCAGATACAGGAGAGCTGAAGGAATAAAATGTAGACTGATAGGAATTGCAGGGAGAGACTCCAAGGCTGAAGGTGCAGGTCAGACACACTTTTCACTTTTCTCAATCTGTCTATATAAATCCACAAAGAACATAACCAAATTGGGTTTGTATTTTGCCAGTGTTAGCAGTTTCTCTTTCAACTGTGTAAGCGCAGTTTTCTTCTCACTCATAGAAAAGCCATCATTATTGCATGCCTGTGAAACCTCAACTGCAAAACAAAATTTGCCTGAAAGGCTCTTCACTGCATCTGGCAAGGCTTAAAAACCCTCCTAACATCTCTCAGGGGTCTTCTACTTCCCTCCTTTCTTTAGGGACATGTTGGCCTCTCTTCTATTCATGTGTCTGTTTCTTAGGGCAACATAAACTCTCTCTCCTTCCCTCACATAGACACATATGCTTTCCCACAAGATATTAAAATTAATCAAAGCAAAGTGTAACAAGGATGAAGTTTTAAAAGGGAGAAAATTATACAGAACAAAGAAGCATTTATCTTCCCAGTGTTTGACATAGTCCATGTGTCACATACCCAGTTTAAGGCTTAAACCTAGCTCAAGGCTCAGTACATTTCATGCCATCCTGAGCAAACCCCTACTTCTTCAGGAAGTGAAGCCAATCAGCAGTGGTAAGCACTACACAGGAACAGCCCACTCATATTTAGACTTGATACTGAGATGCACCAAGTATTTGAGTGCTTCTTGCAGTCACAGGGATTAGACTTTAGACCAGATCCCTGGTAGAAACAGTGCACAGTCATACCCCAGCTGACTGCATGACTGCTATTGTATGCATCACATCCAGCCTTCGCTACACATCCACCACGTGGGAATGTGGTGCTGTTGCCAAATATCTCCTCTTTTGTTTATATAAGCCCTGGAAGTCAGAGGTGGCCTCTGCGATCCCTTCATGATGTTTACAGGGGCGTCTCCAGGGCAATGGGGTCAGGCGAGTTCCCTCCCTCATTAATTACTGCCTCCCTGAGTTATGTGGGAAAAGAGGTGACCTACCGGCCACTAAAACACAAGGGAAATGTCCTTCCATCTAGCAGAGGCCCCAGTTGCTATCTGCTACTGCTCTTTTGGGCAGGGTTTTCCAGGGGCCTGTCTGCCTGGATGCATGGAGGCTAGGGTGCTTTCCGCAGCAAGGACCATACATGGGATAAAGGGTGAGGAGGTAAACTGGAGGCTGCATCTGCAGAGTCTGCTTGGTGGCAGTAGGGGAAAGGGAAGTTGTTCTGTCCTCTTTCCTGAAGACATTTTCTGGGGTGTCTACATCCGTACCATGACTTTCACTAGAGGCTTTGTCAAGAACTTGCTGGCTTGGTGGACATACCAGCTGATGGGTCTTTGCAATTGTTTGGGTGCAGGCTCAGCAGGTAACCCAAGGCTGAGTACAAAAAACAACAGATGAGCAGTCATGTGAATATTTCATAGAATATTTCATAGAATAGTTTGGGCTGGAAAGGATCTTAGAGGTCATCTTGTTCTAACCCCCTGCCACAGGCAGGGACACCTTCCACTAGAGCAGGTTGCTCCAAGCCCCTGTGTCCAACCTGGCCTTGAACACTGCCAAGGATGGGGCAGCCACAGCTTCTCTGGACGCCCTGTGCCAGCGCCTCAGCACCCTCACAGGTAAGAACTTCTGCCTAAGAGCTCATCTCAGTCTCCCCTCAGGCAGGTTAAAGCCATTCCCCTTGGCCTGTCCCTACAGGCCCTTGTCCAAAGCCCCTCTCCAGGTTTCTTGTAGCCCTTCAGGCACTGGAGCTGCTCTAAGGTCTCCCCTTCAGGAACCTTCTCTTCTCCAGGCTGACCCAGCTCAGCTCTCTCAGTCTGGCTCCAGAGCAGAGCTGTTCCAGCCCTCGTAGATTCTCCATGGCCCCTCCAGGGCCTGTAGCCCTCATCGCATCTCCATGGCCTCTCCATGGCCTACATTCAGCTCCAGAGCTGAGTGTAGGACTGCAGGTGGAATAGCAGTGAATGGGGAAATTTAAGAACGTGTCACATTATATTCTGAGTTAACCTACAGCAGTCTGCATCAGCTATGAACTTCTCTGTGTCCAGAAGTGCTTGATCCTGGTTTTCTGTTTAGGCTTATGCTGTTCAGACCTACTAACATGTCTATGAAATGCAGGTGGTTAGACAAACACTGCAAAATAATCACAGGAGCCTAAATTCCCAATCGACTTCATCAGTACAAGTGATGAACATGCTGCACATGCCTTCAAACACCACACTGATGCCTGCATAACCCAGAGCATCAAAACAGAGTAAAAGAAAGCAAGAACCCCTGCTCAGGTGTTGGGCTGACCTTCATATTCAGCCTGTATTGCTGCACCCAGCACAGGCACTCACATGCACTGTTTGCCTAGAGGAGACAGGGATGTGACAGTCTCCATGGCCCTCAGACATGACATAGCCTTGTCACACATAGGGAAGCCCCTGGGCTTTGTGTGACTGGGGACCATGAATGATCTCTCTCACCCTAGCAAGCTGCTGGGTTATTGCCAGCTCTGATGGAAAAGGCTTGGACAGGAATGGAACTCCACTTCTTGTGTTTTCCCCATCCCTCCCCAAGCTAGAGTGATCATAACGTTTCTCTGTAAAACATCATGTAAGACTGGAAAATTGTCTGGTTTTGTTTTTACTTTAAGGCAAGCTAGATCTGCAATGACAACCTGTGCTTATCTTTTACTCCCAATGAGGCAGTTTCCTTTACAGTCTGATTCTGGGTGCAATAAAACATAAGTTAAGCCACTGTAAGGACTGCAATCCCAAAGCCTGTTCTCCTTGTCTTCCTATTGCTTTGCCATGCTCCAACAAACCAGCTAGGGAGGATTTCTTACAGTGGGAAGTAAGAAATTCCACCAAGATTAATAGGAGCTGCTAAATTGCTCAACTGCAAGTGGTTTACCTGGTACTCCAGGGAAGAATTTGGCTTTGCTACTGATAGAAACCATAGATATCATCCAGGATGGAAAATGCTGTCAGGAGCTACAAGTTATCCTTGTTCTCCTCTCATTGTGTTTCCATACCCATGGAGTACAGAACTTAAGTGGATTTTTCTGGGTGACTTTTCAATTTTACAAAACCATGTCTTATTGACAGATCAGAAGAATACCACATACCACATTGCAGTCTGTGCCACTGGTGTCACCGGTTTCCATTCACTGATCTCTGCTGGGCATACACTGACTTGAAACTTGACTCCTCCATTGCAAATATAAGACACACTTTCCAGCAGTAAATGATCTCTTTCTCTTTTTCATTAAAGACCAGAAAAGAAATTCTAGTCTAAATAGCAATCTATTGGAATGTACTTTCCTCTGATGCATTGTTACCACAAACCACTGTTCCTGGCAGCCTGCTATTAGTACTGAAAAGCATCCCTTGCTTTAAAGAGTTTTGTCTCTCAGCAGTTAGTAAATACGGCGTGTCTCTTTTAAGGGTCTGTGGTGGAGAGGCCAAGATGTTCCCTTAGAATAGTTTGACTTTTATTTCCTACTGTGCTCTCTGGTTGGAGTTTGCCTCTGCAGACAATGAGTTGAATGAAGACTCAGTGACAAGTCTGGTCATCTTAATCTGCATCTGCAGTCAGCTACAAAATACAAGGGGCTCTCCATAGGGAAATTCAAAATTTGATGGGCTGAAGTACCCTTGGCTGGTACGGTTAGACTGTCTCTGGTCCCATAGCTTGATTGCTGATAGACACAGGTGGAGATGTGTGTTACGGCTCGTTGGCCCCTCTAGTGGATGAAGTCCTATCTACAAGGCTGGACCTGTATTCTATGAGCTGGAACTGCAGGAGACCTTGCTTGCAGGAATACAGGAAAGGGCCCTGGCATCTTCCCACCCCAGAGCTTCTGATCAGGTGAGCAGGGAGATCTTTGCTGCTTTGCTCTCATGTGAAGCACTCACCTCTGAGGTCTTGACTAAGACATGATTCGGTTCTTATTCAAGCAAAGATCCCAGCAGGGCAGGCTGCACCCGCCTTCACCCTCCTTCTCCAGCAGTAAATCCCCAGTGGCTCTGCTGATATAGGTGAGGGTTCCCCATGGAAATGCCAACTTGAAAAACAGGTAGGTAAGATGTGAGATGGCAGGGGGGCATTAGCAATCATAAAAAAACCCTGCAAGAAGCACAGACCCTAACTCTGCACCTATTCCACATAAACAACCTATATAAGTCAGTCATGCTTAAGATATTTCCATCTTTTCCTGCCTCTCTCACTCTCTTTGGCAAGAGACATATGGAACTAATTATGAACAAAGGCCGATTGTTTTAATATTTAGAGTTTTCCACATCAAGCTGCTGGGTTTTTTTCTTTGGCTGGTTTTAATGCATGTACATATGCTGAGCAGATACAGAATTTCTCTTCTTTATTTGAAACGGCTGCTTTAATGTCATGTCCTTAACACCTTCATCCTGGCTTTTGGACTAGGATCAAAACAAAGCATTTTTGGTTCTGCATTAAAATGAGAACAATACATGGAGGAAGGAATTGGCCCCACAGCTCAGCAGATTTTGCTCTCCCAGTTAGACTGCTCTAAGGAAAAGAGTGTGGGTCAACATCTTTTCCATTTGGCTAAGCAAATTCAGGATACTGCTATGGAGCTGGTCCATTGAGAAGCTCCCACCTTGGGTACATTCATGCCAAACTGCATCTGGACCAATATCTGTAACTGAGCATGGAAATGAACACAACATCCAAAACGAATATTTACAAAAGCAGAGAATTATACCTGGACATATACAGGACATATGGACGTATCCTGGTGCTGCAGGAAGCCTGTGGGAAGGGGAAAGAAAGTCTTTTTCTCATTTCCCAAACACTTGTGTACAATTTATAGTATAAATATAGTTTCAAATTTGTGTTCCAGACAAAGAAAATATCATTGTCTACAAGTCTCTGAAGTGGTTTCATAAGAGGAAAAAGAAGTAGATGTTGAGACTGGCTTTGTGAGGGCAACACTTCACAATTATAGACTCTGATATAATAATATTTATAAGTGCACGTAGAAGCTGTAGGCATCACCCAGCAGGCTTTCACTGATACCTATGTGAGTGGTGAAGTCTGTTCTTTGTACTTATGCATGTATTGCTCTGTGCCATACAGACCACATAGCCTGAATCAGTGAGTGCTCGTGTTCCGCTGAGCAGCCAGAGGATCTGTTCGAGCCCTGTGCTCTGGGGTACGTGTTTCCCAACATCTAGGAGAGAGGAATATTGAATGTAGGATTTAACATTAATCTCTGCACCAGATGGTGATACACCAGATATTCTTTTTAAGGTGAACATGTGATCTACTGTACAGCAAACCAGAGGGGTCTGCAAGTCACATGGCAAAATGCATAATAACTCTGATAGAGCTTTGATTAGACAACTGACCTGGTTACCATCTGTAGCAACAAGAAGCGAGCTTGACATTTTTGGAACATTCTCCCCAGAAGCTTAATTCTTCCACCTCTGTGGCACAGCAATCCTGCTGAGCAAACTACACCGAGAAACAGAAGGAAGCTAAAGATACACTGCTCGAAGCATGCTGTTAAGGTTACAAGGCTTGGGTTTTCCTGTCTTTTTTTCCTTTTCCCCTTTCCCCCCCTCCTTCTCTCAAACAAGCCACATCTTGACTCATACGGTCTGATGTGAAACCCCACTCAGCTATTTGATAGTTGGGAAATCTAGATGTAAGTTATTTCAAAGGAAGCCTGTGTGTGCTGTGAACTCTCTCTCACATACACGCGCACACACACACACACGAGTTAGCTCTGCACTATGGTAATACAGGCAGCTGTGACTCCGGGCAGGACCCGAAGACTCTTATTCAAAATACCATATGGATCACTGAGGAGACGCAGTGTGGAAAGGGTAAGCCATGATTTCTTTGTCCTGAATGCATGCCCAGAGGATGAGGAACAATTTGATAGCAGTTGTCTGCCCCATTAGGAGTCAGAGTTAATAGGGGTTATGTCATGGTGTGGAGAAATTACTATTGGTGTATGGCACAGTGTGGAGAAATTACTATTGGTGTATGGCACAGTGTGGAGAAATTACTGCTGGTAGGACCTGTATGATGATGAATGTGAATACTAGTCGGATCCTGTGAGATAACTTAGAGTAGAAATTGGTATCAGCAGGAACAGTTAGACAGCATGCAGCAATTAAAACTCTGTGATAAGGCTTGGAGGTAATAATTTCTGGAAAAGATAATTTCTAATAACCAATACTCATTGAGAAAGGGTGATGGCAGCACTGACCTGTAGAGTGGGGAGTAAATAATAGTAATGTCAAACAGTTAAAGGCAATGGAAAGCTCAGAGTGATGTGGAAGGGCTCTCTGAGTGAACACAGATGCAGATGCCCACTAGTGTCTGTCCCAGCTGAGACATACACCTAGCTGTGTTTGCACAGTGCAATATGGGCTCTACTGTGTGTGAGGCACTGGTCTGCACGGTGCCAACCAATGTGATACTGTGGGACTGTCAGTCCCCGGTAAGCTGAGGTGACGCTGTTGCTTCCTTGTCACAGCAGGCATAGCAGGGGGATTCAGGGATGCTGCAATTATGTCATTAATTCCCTGAAAGAACATTGCTTTAGCAGCAGCACCTAGCTGACCAGAGGGAACCCTGTCTCTTTGCAGTATTGACAGGCAGGCAAAGAGGGGATGTCTGGGACACAAGTCCCAGTTCAGAGGGTGATGCACACTGTGAAGCACTCTGCAGTTTGCACACCCCTTTTGCTTGTGACTGCTGATATCCCTGTGCTCGCATAGAATGGACATGCTCTGCACCCTCACAGCCATAGAGGGTATAGGAAGGGTGGGCAAGTGGTGCTGCATGCCTGGTGGCACGTGTAGAAGTTCCACAAGCCCAGAACAGTTCACAGTTTCTCCATGAAGGATGGAGCAAAACCTTTGCTTGAGGCATCTCTTTTGCTGAACAGCAGGTTTGTGGCAGCCGAAACCACCTGTGAGTTTACTTTGCCTGTGTTGCAGGTGTCACTCAAAAACCCAAAATCTCTCTTTGGACATTTCAAACTATTTTTTTTTCTTTTTACTTCCTTTTTCCTTTCAATCAATGTAATTTAATTTGGGTAAATGCCTTCAATTTTTTAATGGATATGAAAATAATCCCCCAAAATTAAGTGCAGGTCAGAAACTGTTTCAGTTAAGCACAAAGCCCTTTTTTGTTGTTGTTTGTTCATTCGCTTTTCTTCCAACTCCATTTGGCAGAAGGGAAAGCAGAATAACTTCGTGTCAACCTGGAACATATTTTCTTTGCCTTTCCAGTCCATCAAGCAAACCAAAGATAATCAATTATTCACACAGCTTCAGTCTGCCATTGTTTGATGGCTGTTTGTTGCTTTGGAGTGCAGTCAGAAATGGCCCTCCTGGTAAATTTAAGCTTTGAGTTTCAAGATGCTGCTTCTGAGAGGGGCCAGGGGCAGGTTTCATTGTGTCCCATATGCAGTGCACAGCACCGTTATAGCACAGGACAGGGTTCCCCCCTCTACAAAGGCACTGCGGTTGCTAAGCCCCGTCACAGGAGTCTGTGACAGCAGCTGCTATTGCAAGTGTGGGGAAGCAAAGTCTGGTGTCTCCTTCAAAGGCAGCTTCCTGCAAGGTGGCAGATGATGGTTTGGCCAGAGCAAGCTCTCTGTGGCGGCTGTGTGGCCACCATCCTCTGCTGCTGCTGGCCACAGCAAGCCCTTGCCCATCTGGATGGGCTCATGTTTTCCCGTAGACTGTACCTGAGACTGATGAGCTAGAGACAAGTCATATAACAGTGTGGAACATGGGGGAGCACCCTTCTCCATGCACACACACATCCCTTTTGCAAACTTGCTATCCCCACCTGAGCAACAGCTGCCCGAGTCTTTGCTTTCCTGTGTGTATTAGTCCATGTGATGGAGAGGGGTACAAAACAGCAGTACTCTCACAGGGGGTTTCCAGGGGGTAACCCCATTGTGGGGAGAAAGGGAGAGCATGAAGATACCTGCAGAAGGTGTTGGAGAAGGTCAGTGTTTATATAGGAGGCAACAAGAGATGCAATAATGCTGACCAGCGCTGCAGGGGACTTGGCCGTGTGTACAAACTTAACAGCCCCACTTACAGCCCAAGTCACCAGCTGCTGTCAGGAGGGGTTCTGTTGTTTTATTTTCACTCACATCCACAGTTTATTTCTCTCCTTCCCACTTCTTGACCTAAGGCTGGGGTGGTTTAGGCTTCTTGTCAGGCAAATGCTAGAGCCTTGCTACGACAGCTGCCAAAGGATTTGGTAGGATGGTTTTTGCAGCTGGATTTTTTTTTTCTTAAATCTCTTATCTTTGCTGTTATTCTCTCTGCTTCATCATAGAGCTGCCCTATCAGGCACCGGGCCCATGAGGTTGTAGGGTACCTGGTTGAAGCGTGCACCATGGTCTTTCTCCTAGAATCCCCACCAGCTAGAGGTGGCAGGGCAGGTCCCTTGCACTTGAGGTCCTGAAGACACAGAGAACTTGTGTTTCTAAGCTCAGAGTCAACAAAATCCCACTGCAGGAATGAAAGACCCCAAAATATGGTCCCTAGTGCACATGTTTTATGTGTAAAGTCTGAGATGAGAGAGATCTGTGCAATGTATGGCATACATCTAGCAGAAAAGATGGTTTTGCAAAGGCTGTTAGAAGTCCAAATAAAAATTGCAACGCTAAATATTAGTTGCTATGACACAGAGAACACCAGACACATCCACTGAGTCAGAATTGAGCATTGTGCTATGGGACACACCAGCAGACAGTGTCAGGACTGACAGTTGTGTTTGGTTCATCTAAGCTAATACTGAAGTCTATGAGACATCTCCACCCAGGCAAGCACCTCAGGCTGCTTTTGGGATCACTGCAGAGGTAGTGAGCATACTCTGCAGGGGTAGCAGAATTCTTCAACCCCAGCCAGCTTTCTTTTAGCCAGTACATAGAGGGACCTCTTTGTCAGAAAAGCCCCCCCCCCCCCCCC
>NDXB01001277.1:0-17828 GCA_002631895.1 Agapornis roseicollis | reverse complement strand
CCCCCGTCGCCTTTGCTCAGTCACAGGACAAACGGGGAAGGAAAAACGGACGGGCGGGTAAAGTTTTATTGCTGCTAAATCCCGCAGACGCGTTTGATCCTCTCTCGCTTCCTAGCTATGGAAATCCAAGGGTGCAAACGTGACCACGTAAGCAGGAACCCTGCCCTTTGAAAGCACATTTGCGAAGGAGAACAACTGCGGGGGAGGGGGGGCGGAAGGGTAGGTGTATTAGGGCACTTCATATGGGATGTTCACTCGTCACCCTGCCGCCGTGGGGCTCATGTTCCCATTTGGTTCCCCTTCCTCAACGTCCCCACACAGTTCTTTTCCCCTGTGGCAGCGACCGGACTCGGCTCCTGCTCTGCCCTGGGGACCGCCACGGAGCAACAAGCCTGGCCGCGACGTTAGGGCTGAGCTTGCAACAAAGATGGAAAATCCACCCGGGAAAGATGAGGAGGCGGGGAATAACAAGCCCAAACCTCGCCTTTCCCCGTATCCCGCCATTTCGGCCACCACCAGCTCTCACCAGCCCAACTCCCTCTTCCTCGTCCCCGTCCGTTTACCTCTCCGCCATTACCGGCAGAGCAGGGCTCTTCCTCCCCGTAGTGCCCGCACCGCGGGATCCTGCTCTGCCTTCCCAAGGGGCTGCTAGAACGCGGAGCGATGGATTCACGCTTCCGGTACTTCCCTCAGCCCGGCGGGAGGGCCGCAGCTCCCGGCCAAGCGCAAAGCGCTGCTCCCGGACAGGGAACCACCTGGAAGCGGGGCCGGGAACGACAATAGTTTCCCAGCAACTCCGCATCACTCCACCCTTGTTGCATCATCTCCGTGATGAAAACAACCCCTTCAGAGCAGATCTTGCCCGCTCCTGAATGGAGGAAACAGCATAGGATGCTGACACTAATGCAGGGAGCAGTGTGTCATCGTCATCTGGGAGAATGCTTCCATAAATCGACTTTGATCACAGGCAGCTGATAAGTACTCCACCGAAGGATTTTTCTAAACTTCTTCTGCGATTGCTGCTTAGGGTTTAAAGGCTCTTGATTGAGTAGTTATATAGTAACTCAGGTCACCAGAGGTGTGTAGTTAAATGTATGTGCATTGATACAGTTTTATTTGCTTGCTATAAACCAAGGTGGGACAAGAAGGTTGTGGTGGCATTTCAAACCCAAGATAAACGGCTTATTTGGTTTACTGATTAACCAAAGTTCTCAATGCTTCACAAAGGTACTGAAATATTGTGTTCACTGTAGACCTGTTACTATGCCGTTACCCCTCTGTGTTTATCCAGTTGTTGAACATATATGCATGTGCATTTTAAATTCCACACAATAAAATAAAAAGGGCAATGTTCTTATTGATAGTCTTATTGAGCAGGGTCACACAGCCACACTGCAGTTCTGATGCTACAAATCAAAGTTCTGGTTGTTTTCTACTATAAACCTGTTGCTACACTGGTTGAAAAATACTGGAAAGGTATGGCAAGCCTAGGAGCTGAGAATTAATTGTGTAGGTCTTGGGTGTTTTTAAGAGTGAGTTCCAGCCATAATCTGGGCTGTTCTTTCCCCAGGAGCTAAAAGCAGATGCCTAATTTACAGAGCTGTGTGGTGAGGCACTGGAATGGGTTGCCTAAGGAGGTTGTGAATACTCTATTCCTGGCAGTGTTCAAGGCCAGGCTGGATATGGAGTCTTAGGTGACAGTAGTTTAGTGTGAGGTGTCCCTCTGCATAGCAGGCATTGGAACTAGGCGATCTTAAGATCCTTTTGAACAATAACTATTCTATGATTCTGTGTGTGTTCATCTCAGACTCCAGTGTCTCTCTTTTCCTGCTGAGGTCCCAAGTTTCGTAATAAATCACTTATAAAAGTAGCCCTGAATCACACAAACTTAAAGCATTTAAACTGTTCCTCCTAAATTATCTATTTCTCCAGCAGTGACTTGTGTAGTTTCCAGGTGCCCAGTAAACCCAATACAGAAGCTTATCTCAGCTGGACAAGCAGGAAGCAATAGGCCATGAGGCAACGCAGCACCCAGCTAGTGCCAGCGGTGCGGGCCCAGGCCTTCCCCCGGTGAGGTAAACCCGGAGGCGGGCCCGATCCCGTTCAGGTTAACCCAGACACCGGCACGAGTGTGTGCGGCGGTGCTGCAGCGCCACCTCCCGGCCGCGCTCCCGCGGTGGCATCGCCCGTCGGAGGAAGCTGCCCGTTACCGGCATCACCCGTCGGAGTTGGCGGCTAAGCCGGGGCAGCGGAGTGGGGAGACCGGGAGCACACAGCCGGGTGCATCTCTGCACTACGCTACCAAGCCGGACCTGACTTTCCAACGCTGATTGCAGGGCAAGGTGTTTGAAACTGCTTTGTTTTGACCATCAGTTTAGAGCAGTTTTATAAAAGTAGTTATTTGATTTACAGGGAAAAAAAAGAGGCATGCAAAAGTCTGAATAACGCTGTTTCCATGTGCAAAACAAGATTTTTACCAAAGGGAGAATCTTTGCCTTCCTTCAGAGGAAATGCAGTAAAATATAGAACTTGTCATGGGCAAAGGAACTGAGGTTTGTGTCCTTTCTCTTCAAAACACTTCAGAATCAAATAAAAAATAAAAATCACATTAATAATTACCTTTCTACATCTTGAAATGGGGGGGGGGGATCCCAACACTTTTTCTTGGTATTAAAATCCAGGAGGTAAAAAACATGGGATAAAACATAACACAGCTACAGGTGGCCTGCACCTGGATGAATGTAAAATACTAGGTGTAGATGCTTGACTTCCTAGAGTAGCTGTAATAAACCATTCTCAGCTGAATGAAATTAGCAAATGCATTTAAAAGGAGCAGTGTCCCCACAGCATGTCTGATACACACACACCATCAGTGGATTTAGATGTAAAGAATGTGGGTTTAGCTTAAATACTAAACAGGTTGTTGCAAGTTTACAGAGTCATTACAGCAATCACTTATTCCTCAAGCACAATTAGAATTCAGCCTCCCTGCCCACCCGGTAAAGTACCATCAGACTGCAACAGATTTCTTGGTTTAAGGCAGACCAATATTCTCTTGTTTTGAATAGACCATCTTGTGAATTCTGTGGTTTTGAAAAACTCTGGAGTCTGGGTTAGTGCTGCAAGGTGTCCAAGGAACTGTGGTTGGTCCAGTGCTACTCTTCATTGTCAATTTAAGTTTGCCATGATCTGGTAAAGTTAGATCAGACATTGATATAAGATATACCTATATATATAAAATTATTATATACATCAGTTATATATAAAAAATTTTCAATTATATGTATAATATATAATTCTACAGTCTATATAATTATATATTAGGTATAATTATATATCAATTATATACCTTGTATATAAATATATACACACATATCTGGTAAAGTTAGGTCAGTTATGGATATAAGATATATATGTGTCCAACCTGGCCTTGAATACTGCCAGGGATGGAGCATTCACAACTTCCCTGGATAACACATTCCAGTGCCTCACCAACCTCACAGGGAAGAACTTCTTTCTTATATGTAACCTGAACTTCCCCTGTTTAAGTTTGAACCCATTATGGTGACTTGCTTTGAATTTATATATGATATACCTTACATATGATATAAGTATCATATATGTATGTAGCTTAGTAAGCTAGATGCTTACTAATTTGTCTGACATCAGTCAACTTCTTTGCCCAGAAATTCACAGCTATATCATCATCTTCCTCAATAAAAAGAAAACCAACACTGATGAGAAAATGGCTGATGGTCTTGATAATAACAAGAAAATTATAAAAGACATAATATCTAGAGAGAAGTAATGATAATAGAAGCTGTTTGAACAGCTTCTTTGCATTAATAAAAGAAAAAAGGTAAAAAATCATATACATCATTTTTCAAAGGTTTGAAAAAATGCAATAAAAAAGGTTCCTACTTCGCCAAAAAAAGTAATATACCTTCAGAAATCAAGCATTTATGGTGTAATTCTTAGGAAACAGTAGAAGTGAATACTGGTCCTAATCCTTAACATGTGCTTGCCTTCCCTTGTGAAACTGTCTTATATTTCACAGAGACCTCTCTGTAAGCAGTATGGTTATGTGCTGAATAATGGAGCTTTTTGAGTGGATTAAATGAAAAACAAAAATTGTATCAGTCAGTGAAACACCAGAAGAGGAATACCTAAAGCATGGGCTTAAGGAAAGTTCATAATATAGTTCATGGGTCATATTAATTGTCAACAAACTTCTCGAAGATGGAGTCGGTCCCACTCCTTCCTGTTTACGTTCCAGCATTTTTGGGATTCTTACAGTCTTTCCAAGACACAGAGAGCACAGTGTATTCACAGCATTAAGGTTTACAGAACCAGCATGGCAATGTTTCTTTTTACATAAATAATCCTTCTGAAGACAATGACAGATGTGAGCAAAGCTGTTACAGGAGCTGGAACCAATCATATGGAAGACAGCACAAAGTTACCTAACATTTAAGTGAGATGTTTGGAAAAACCAGGAGTGGGTTCAAGCACTGCTCTTGAATGCCAGTTGTGCTGACACCCACAGCTGCTGTTTAAATTCAAAGCAAGTCACCATAATGGGTTCAAACTTAAACAGGGGAAGTTTAGATTGGATATAAGGAAGAAATTCCTTACTGTGAGGGTGGTAATGCACTGGAATGGGTTGCCCAAAGAAGCTGTGAGTGCTCCTAGCCCTAGCAGTGTTCAAGGACAGGTTGGACAGAGCTTTGGATGACATGGTTTAGTGTGAGGCTTCCCCACCCATGATGATGATGATCTTAAGGTACCTTCCAACCCAAACCATTCTATGATTCTATGATCTGCAATGATACTGGGTGCAATAAGTTACAGTCTCAAAATGTTTGTCAACAATGACTTCTTAAGTAACTTAAGCTTATTGCTCTCTAATTATATGCTGATATTGCCAGGAAACAGATACCAAACTCCAATTTTTATTCTAAATACTGACCCTGAATTTTATTTTGTATAGTTATTATTTTTCAGTTGTAAATCAATTAATAGTAGAATAGTGCTCATCAGGCTTCACCAGATGAGATATTGCATTATATTCCTGCCACAGAATCCCGACAGGTAGCAACCAGTTGTTAAAATGACCTCAGGCTGAGGTCTCTGAGCCTCTTGTCCAGCTCGCTGTCTCCTAGCAGCCGCTCCAGGGCACGGATCTCCTCCCCCAGCTGGAGCAGCTCACACAGATGACAGTTGCTAAATCCAAGGCCATTGGAGCATACACACACACATGCACATACATGTAAGAAAGATCAAGTATGCAGATGGGCTTAGAGAAGCTATTAAAGGCAGACACTGTTTAGAATAACACCACAGGGCTACAGCTATACAGGTTTAGCTGTCATGCCAGAACCATCCACACCATTTTCCTTCCCTGTACTTCCCCACTGCTCTCACTTGGTCAGATGCTGTTTTAGCTGCGTGGTTCCTAGGACTGCCATCAATAACAGATTACCTAAGTCCCATTTACATGAGAACCCCAATAGCAGTTACAGGTAACACTAATGCAGTTTGTCTTCATCTTCAGTGGGGATGCAGGAAGAGGAGCAGATGAGGAGAGTGAACAAACAAGTCCCTGTAAAATCCCTTTTACTGTAAAATGAATTTTGGCAAAATTAATCCTTGTCCATAGTCACCAGCAAACAAACAATTGTTCAGTAAATGCTCTATCTTCTAAATAGTGGTATCATAAGGATATGTCTTTTCTGAAGGCTGTAGTTTTCAAGCAGACAACACCGCAGAGTCAGATTGATTTGGTAAGAATTCATACAAATATTCATACAGATGTATATACATATGCATTCATACAATTCATACAGACCCTGTTTTTTATGCCTGAGTGTATTTAACTATTTCTCACAAAGGAATATGATTAGTGATTTGAAAGAGGCATAGAAGTGTAGCCAAGACCTGTCCTTCACAACCCCTGCAGCACAACTTCTGCTCTGTAATCCCTTCCTGAGGCCTCACACCAGCTGTGGGTTCTCTAGAGGACACTGGCACAGCAGAGTAATGTGCAGTAAAGCACCAGGTCTAGGCAAATACATATGCCAGTGAATAAAACAGCTAAGGATAAAACAGACTGCCAGAAAGGTGGGTACATGGTATCTGACAGACCAAGCAATGTACCGAGGACAGTAGGGAGGATGAATTAGTATGAGACCATGAGAACAAAGGCCTGTAATAATGAAGGGAGTGAAGGAGAAAGAACAGATGGTCCCTTCTTTATCTTGGAGTTAGATGAGGGTAAATGGAAATCTCCTTGAACAAGCAACAGGAAGGCCGGCCACCAATCTCTTGGTGACACTAATAATGTTACGTATGCAGTTTGTCTCTGCTAGACAGTAAAGTCAACTGTTCAAATCTGTTTTCTTCATGTCAGGACTTATCATGGTATCAGGACATCCCTCAGCTTTGTCCATGAGGGAGAGCTTGAAGGATTACAGTGTGACATTCTCACACTGTTTATTTTAGCTGTTAGGGGTTTTAGGTGGGTGTTTTTTAACTTGCTTTCTCTGTTGCTGTGCCCTGTTTGGTACAGTGTGATGCTCTAAAGAATGGGTGCAATGGTTGTCCTCTCTGTTTTGATTCGCTTCAGCTCAGGTAGAAAACAAGGTTTCATTCAAGTCCCATGGGGACCTCAGGAATACTGTCAATCCTCAGAGCAGGAAGAGCAGAAATCAAAATGGAGGGTGGGTTTCAGTTCCAAATTACAAATTTCAGTTCCAGTTACAAATGCTTACAAAATACAGCGTTTTACACCCAGCTCTTTTGAAGTCTTGTGATCCTTTGAAGTCTTACAGATGATTACTGAGTGTCTATGATGGTCAATATTTCTGTAACATCTCTTGAGTTACTTTATTTGTATTTGAATATATAGCAAATTTAGTGATGCTGAGAGTTAACTCCAAACATGTTTTTTCTCACTGCTGTCTTCCTGAAGTTAGCTGCTGTTACAGAGGACTGATTGTATGTAAAACTGCAGATCTTTAAAATGCCATTTTCCGGGGCCTTTTTTCCCCTTCTAAGGTTTAGACTGCTTAAGTATAAATGTGGTGATATTGCCCTTGTGAATGAGAACACCAGACTACTGAGATATGCCCCAAAAATGATACTGGGGCCTCTAATTATGTTATGTGAACATGCTGAAAACATGAGGCAGCAGAACAAGTCATGCTGAGGTACTCCTTAGACTGAACTTGCTGACTTGCAGTTTTTCAACAGTGTGACACAGAAGAAAAGTCAGTTTTGTGGTCCCATAGCACAGCAATCCTGCAGTGAATCATTGTGTTGCCACAAAAAAAATGGTGAGGGCGTGTTTTAGAAGTAAAACCTACAAAGGAGGTCACACACAGAGGATAAACACGAAGACCCTGAGCACTGTTACTGACCCAAAAGCTGCCAACCACCCACCTGTGAACTGCAGGCACTATTTAACTACCAGCCAAACTCATGCATCAGTTTTGACACTGATACCACAGAAAAACAAAGCAACATCACTTTGATAATCCTGAAACTTCAGCTGCAAAAATGTGGGTAAGAGCCTGCCTACCTTGGGGGTTGCACTAGAGAAGCTGGCACAGTGGCCTCCTGGTACTTGAGATGTTGACACAGATTCAACAACAGCTCAAATTCTGGCAGATGAAGAATATTCACTTCCATCTTCCCATTCCATCTTATCCCATCCCATCCCTCCACTGCAGAACATCAGGAATGGCTTCTTGGTTTCTGAATCACTTCCTCAGCTGCTGTTACTTAGAGACACTGACATTAACTGACTTTGATACTTGTTCACACAAATTTGATACTGAAATCATTCAAGATCATATTTGTGGACTACCATTGCCACAGGGACAACAAAGATACAGAAAAAGTATCCAAAAAAGGTATATCAGCTCCCTAAGCTCAGTGTGCTGAGGTAATACAGATAGCACTAAGCAAAGTTACATACATACCCATGATTTAATAGGCAAAAAACACTTTTAGAAGGGAAAATGTTCTATTGCTTTGATGACCCCCAGCTCTAAAAGCAACAGCAATGAATGCTATAAGCATATACAGAATCTTCTAAAATACCCACAATAGGAGTATGTCTTCTAAAAAGAAATGTACATTCTTCACTGATGTATTAACTATTGAATTACTGCTCACATCACTATTTGCCTGCAAAAACAGGGCTGGTTTTCAAGAAGGCATATATACATTACACATGATGCTCTGTTCACGATTCAAGCTATGACTTTAGAAAGTGGTCTGAGCAAGCTGGAAGTTCCTCAGAGGCACAAAGGGGCTTTGCTCTCCCTTTAGGCACTCAGGCCACGGCTCCTGATGGCTCCTCCAGCCAGCTCAGATCCTCTGCTGATCCCCTAGTAAATGAAAGCCCAGAATGGCAGAAGATGAATTCAGCACACAGCTTGGCTTGTGGGCTCCTCTGCTGGGCTAGCAAGCTGAGCTGGTTACCCAGCAGCCAGAATTTGTGCAGCTGGGACCCAGGGAAGGGAAGATCACAGGGCACTGGGGAGAAGGAAACAGGCTGAAAGGGAAAGCAAGACCTCCCAATTCAGCAAGCTCCTAGCTCAGGTCAGCTGTAATTCAGAGCTTCCTCATCAAAGCCAGGTAAACAAACTCCTAACAGAGATTATTCAAACGGCTGAGTGTTAACAGCCTTCATAATCTAAGTAACTATTTAAAGTAACTGAATAAAAACTTTCAAGTGACAGATTTCTAGAAGCCACTCATAGATGGTTACTGCTATAGAAGCTAAACCAACAGAAACTGAACCTGAAGATGTAGCTATTACAAACACTGACAATACAGTAGTGTGCGTACCACAGCAGTTCTACAGACTACCAAAACTGTGTTAAAATAATCTGATTTTTAGGTTTTAAAACACATATATATTCCAACATGCAAAAACATCACAAGCAGGATAAACATCTTACTAAATAAGCAAGTACAGGAGATGAAGTACAAAGAATTCTCTATGCCTTAAACAAGTAGGTACAAGCAGAAGAATTAATACTGCTCCTTGAAATGAAAAACAAAAGATAAGAATCAGGTATTACATGCTTTATCATTTTGTGGAATGGAATTTTCATAAAGGGAAAGGGGTTAGGTACTGGAGAGTTTGAGTCTTTGTGAATCCACCCACATAAAAATTAGACCTCCCACATACATGTTCATATACTCCAAAGCTTTGATCATGCCAGATGTAAATACTTCTTCTAGTAGACAATTATGCCTCCTCCAACTATACAATTGTTCTCTGTTAAAGCCTTGCTGATATTATGGGAAATTGAAAAAATGTGTTAAGAGCATATCTACAGATTTTAAGGACAGCCACAATAAAATACAGGCAAAATAGGAAAGCAGACAATATTCTTTGCCTAATGAAACATTTTGTAATTGGTTTTATGCTGGAAATTGTTAGCTAAAGTTCATCTGAAGATCAAAGAGCAATGCAATTTTTGTAAATAAATACTGTGTTCAGGACAAACAGAAGTAAAACTGCAAGGAAGCTTAGTTGTAACAATCCTGAGAGAAAGCTTCACAAAGAACAGTGTACCAACAGAAAGGATGTTTTCAAGAGAAACATACAGAGTATATGTGAAATTACAGGAAGTGTTTTAGGTAGGCTCTAGGTATAGGCTAAATTTGTACAATAGGGTGCTGCTTACTGTAGATATAAACATGAGTATCTCATAACAGCCTGGAAAAACAAGGTAGTATTCTTGCTTATAGAGACTAGCATGGACATTTATATCAAGAAATCTCACTGGATGATTGCTTGACAGAACTGGAGATACTTTAAGGTTTCCTGACACATCTCCTTAACAAGATGATGAACATCAAGCAACAGATCAGGTTCACAAACAAATGATGGCAGATACAACATCCCAGTCACTAATACATGTAATACGAGATTTGTGAACAGAAAATTTCACCTACTGAATCACTATTCACTTCTTGTTGCATTGAGGGCTTTGTTTTTGTTGGTGTTAAGTTTGCCCCTACTCTTTACATATTAGATCTCAGAGAACTTAGTGAGGCTCTGGTGCATATATCTTTTACTTAAAATACTGTTTATGTGTGCACATGCTTCACAGAACCTAAAATGCCTTCAAACTTAAAGAAGAAAATGCCCAACCCAAGAGCTACATATGCTGGTAAAAAAAGTGAGGTTAGACACTGATGTTGAAATAACCTGCTTAGATGTTCTACTTTGAGTTAGACAGGAACTGTGCAACTGTACAGCAAGGAAACATGCAGGTATCTTGCCACTTGAAAAAACAACAGGATGGAAGAAAAGCCTTAGCACTAGACATATCTACTTTATATGTTCATACCCACTCCGTCTCCACAAATGATGTTACAGTGCTGTAATCCTTATGGGCACTAAGATTAAAAGGACAACTGAAAATGCAGAATAGAGACTGTTGCACCTGGAGAGTTGGCAGATGGCTTTTGAAAGGGTGATCATTCATTGCACTGTGTCAATTTAACTTACAAACATCAAAATTTCCACTTTTCAAAATGTAAAATCTAATATATAAGCAGAATCCTTTTTATAGCGTTTCATAAAATCAAAGGCAATTAGATAATTTCTGTCCTCTCGAGAACTATCATTCCCTCGATGACATACAACTACTTCATCTGTTTTCTATTTCCCTGACTGAGTGGTTTATAGCTGTGCTTTTTCAGGATGACTTGAAAAGGCAGCAGTTCCTGACATCACACAACACGATGTCAAAACACAACACTATTACAAAACAGACTCATCATAACTAATTTCTTAATAGTTGCAGTCTCTGACTAGAGTGGTAGTGATGCTGCCCTCAGCTCTGACTTTGATTATAAACAGATCTGAGTTAATAATATCTCTGATTATGATTGAAACTTACAGCTCAGGGTTGAGCAGAAAATTAATGTTCCTTCTTGAACTGAAAAGCACACATATATTCATCATCCTTTCAAGTCCCTTTTTTTGGCATTTTGAACAGAACAATGTTTTTCAGCTCTAACAAGGTTGGGTTTGTTAGGTTTGGTTTTTTCCTTTTAAAAAATCTATATTCCCATCTGTATATATGCATACATAAGCTTTTCCCATGCAAGCTATGCCTCCTGTACTTGAAGGCTTCCATTACAGATCAGTTAGAGGAAAGGAGCATTTGGACTTCAGTACTCACATTGCTGCTTTTGCAGAACCTACCCCCCCCATAACACNTTTTCCCATGCAAGCTATGCCTCCTGTACTTGAAGGCTTCCATTACAGATCAGTTAGAGGAAAGGAGCATTTGGACTTCAGTACTCACATTGCTGCTTTTGCAGAACCTACCCCCCCCCCCCACCAAAGTCATCTTCTAATTTAAACAGCAAAAAAAACCAATGCCCCACTGTATAACCCACAGAACTCATGCTTTTTCTTTTGAAAAGGCAATAGATATTACTCACCTAATTGTTTAAAACACCACCCACAAGAACGTGTGTGTTTTAACTCCAGTTAATTATTTATTGGGAAAAAATGAAGATAAATAATTACAGTTTCAAAATGAGTATCACTAGAGCTAAATATATGAGTAGAAGACTCTTGTTGCTGGCATGTTCCAATCATGGAACCTTTTGCTTGGCACTGATGAAGACAACCGAATGGGAATGAGATGCATGTTACAGCTGTGCTGTACAAACACAGGAGGCCAATTTATCTCTGTATCACAGCTGGAATTTTAGAGTAGTAGCTGGAGAATGGTGGTAAAAGGTTTGTTATTAAAGAGATAAAGAAATAAGGAAGAGGTGGGTAAGCGATATAGAAGGCTGTACAATATCTAATGCTATATAAACCGATATAATTTGAGCAGAACACTCAAATATGTAAAAGTTCTTCTAAAAGCAGCAATAGAAAGGCAGGCTTTCCTTCACTGCTATGAAGTCATAGCCACATCCAGCACAGTGTGCTTATCAAGGTCTGTAAGCTGCTGTTCTGCTTACTCACTTGCAATTAAAATGCTGATAAGAAAAAAACAAATTAATAGCTTATTCCTATGGACACTCCATGTAACATTTACCACTTCCAGACTCTGAGCACATACCATTATTTTTCATGTATTCTTTCTTAATTTTCAAGAGTATAACAGCTCATAACCTTTACATAATGGTGCCATTGTGTTATTAATAGAGCTAAATGAAGCACTGCCAAGTAAATAATCAGTAGCAACCCTTTGATGGATGAGCTGATTCTAATTCAGCCCATTCACTCTCAACTTTAATTAGTGGCATTGTATTCTACAAAATAAATGGTTCTTTTATTCATGTGATGATCCAACATTGTATGAGTGGGCTGAGAATACCTTGTAAAGTGTTCAAATACATTTAGGAATACAAATCAAATAGTCACAGTGATTACACATTCCTATGTAATGTAATTTTTTAACAAGAAATAAATAATATAAGGTTCCCATTGCAAAGCCACTGAATTCAACAAATACCATATACATCAGTAAATCTTGCTAAGAAAATTATGAGTTTCAATGCGGTGGTTCTCTCACCTTTCTTCTTTTACCTTTAATTAAACCAATTGATCCGAGTCACTACATGTATGTTGGTGGAATTTTCTGCAAGGCACAAAGCCATGCATAAAAGGCTACACGTGTACTGATTCAAGACTATACTCTTTTGGTACCATAACCCTTGTTCTAGGTGCATGCTTGTCACAGCAGGTGACAACTGCTAAACTAACTCTTCATGTTTGAATTACTGAAATTTAGAATAATTTTAGATTATTGGACAATTTTCTAATAAGCAGACACAAATTTAAACTAATTGAAGGCCACTTAGGTTATAAGATGTTGTTCTACATTTTCTCCTGAATACTAGCTTAGTATGCCTCATCCTTCTTCCAGCAGTTCTGCTCTGAAGGTTGGGACAATGCAGAGCTACAGATTCCTGCAAACTGTGGCTATTGAGCACATCTGAGTAAAGAAGACACTTTTTAAGTTACTATAAAGCATCTATTCAAGGTCTATGTGTGACTTACTGAATGCAAGTATTTTGAGCAGAATAACACAAGGCAACTTGGGAACCTCAGCAGCTCAGTCTTCCTATCTGTTCTGTCACCAATAAGTACACATCTTTCTTGTACTGGAGAGCCCAGAGCTGGACACAGCTTAGGCCTCACCAGGGCTGAGCAGAGAGGCAGGATTACCTTCCCTGACCTGCTGCAATGCTCTTCCTAATGCAGCTCAGGACACCATTGGCCTTCTTGGCCACAATGGCATATTGCTGGCTCATGGATGATTTGTTGTCCATCATGACCCCAAGGTTCTTCTCTGCAGAGCTACTTTCCAGCAGGTCAAACCCAAACCTGTATTGGTGCATGGGGCTGTTCCTCCCTAGATGCAGGACCCCACACTTGCCTCTCCAGAAGTTCAAAAGGTTCTTCTCTACCCATCTCTCCAGCCTGTCCAGATCCTTCTGAGTAACAGCACAGCACTCTGGGGAACCAGCCATTCCTCCCAGTTTTGTATGGTCAGCAAACCTTCTGAGGAGGCACTCTACCCCTCCATAGAATGTCACTGCTCAGAGTGACTTACTTACTTGCACTAAACAGCTCTCTGAGAGAGGCAGGAGATAGAATGCAAATCACAAGAGCAACACTAAATGGCTTTGGCATGTCCCTCCTTGAGATCATACTCATTATCACTTTCAATTTTGCAGCTGAGGTATAGTACTTTTGGAGATGATAGTTTCCTATGCTGTGTGTTCCTGGTTCTTCATCAGAGCAAATCTGCCCATCTGTTAAATTATAAAAGAATTTCTGTAAAAACCCCAAAAGTGGTAGTGTAGCTTATCCTTGCTTCTTAATACATGCAGCACAACAAGGTTAAATTAAAGTTGCATTTCCTAACATTTGGAATCTTACAAATATTCTTAATGTGAAAAGAGTGCAGGGAGAAGATGGCAGTGTATAAGTATAGCATTTTATAGTTCTATTTCTCAGCCATATTTGTACATATTTTTACCAAAAATATCTTTCTCCAAAGCTTGCATCTGTAACAGCATTCAAAGAGAAGGTCTTTAAGGGTTTTTTTGTAGCCTATATAGAGATAATTTACCCCTACAGATTTCCCCCTAATTTCCTATGTAGAATCATGTAAAAAATATATATATATATATATAAAAAGAAAGATAGAAAAGAAGAAAAACCACAATACAAAAACTTCACATTATGAAAAACCTCAGTGTCAACTAATAAAGATGAACATCAGTAGCTGAAAACCAGGATTTTATAATGAAAAGTGTGAGGCAAACCTAACAGTAGATCATCAACCCTCCTTGTAAAAATATACAGTGTACATAATTAATTTAATTTGCAAAACAAATGATAAGGAGAAGATGGATACAGAAAATGAGAAGGCAGTAAGTTAGAGGAGTAAATTCAAGGTCTGTTGAAAAGGTGGAAGAATTAGAGGCTCAAGTAGGAGGGCAGATAGACATGAAGGGAGCACTGCAGAGAACAGCATAACAGCTCTGGTATACTTTATTCAATGAGACTGGCAATCTAAAGAATAAACAACATTAAGGGGATTTTTGTCCCAATTTTAACAAACTGAGGAAATCAGTAGGCATGTTTCTGTCCAAGTGTTTCCTACCACAACCTCTGAAACAGCTGTACAATTTCAATCCAGGCTGACAAAGAGCATAAGAGAATCCGAAATATTAAGTCTTGTCCTATGACACTAGCCTGCTGGGTAAAGAAAAGAAACCCTGTTGCTGTGCTGCCTAGTGAAAGGCTGAAACTTCAGTGTTCAGACTTGAGAAAATCCACTTATTTCTAAAACAAATCCTTGGGGAAAACCAAACCAAGCCAAATAAAACCAAACCAAACCAAAAACAAAGAAAAAATGAACCCGAAGCTCCTTTCGTTTCACTGCTCAGGGAACCTTTTTCCTTTTATTTTCCTTTTCTTATGTAAATAATGTGGAGTTACACTCCACATTGGCCTATGTCTTTAACATAGACACATCTTTAACATAAAGGCTCTTTCTGTCTGTAACATCTTATTTTTCCATCTTTGTGCTTCAAATGAGTTTGCTTGATGAAGGCCATGTTCTACTTCACCTTGCCACAGATGGCATTAGCTGAGCCTTCACCACTAACTGCGAGACTCAGGTAAATTCCTCTAACTTGGAGTATTTACCTTTATGCTGTGACAGCCTTCCACACTGTCACACAGTCATGCCAAAATTAAGACATGTTGCAAAAGGCAGCAGATAACAAGCAATGGCTGCCTGTATTGCCTCTACTACTTCTATGAATTTGAAGTGAAATCACTGATGTGTTTTTCTACAGACAGTAACATATAGAAACAGAATTCAGTTAGAATATATAAGTACTATTTCATGCGAGATCCCTTTATTTCTAGGCTCTCCTTACACTCCACTGTATTTTCAGCTCAAGTTCCATGCCAACCTTGCATTAGGGTAGCAGGAGGCCATTGGCTACAAAGAATCAAGTCCTCTGTACTTCAGTACCTTGAGAGACTATTTTCCATCTCAACATGATCTTGCCCAATTAAAACTAATCTACTCAGCAGAGAAGGAAATCAATATTCAGAACATCTTTTCCAAATTACCTTTGTCTTGTTCATTAGCAGTTTATTTGATTCTAATGCTACTAGACTTCAGATAACATAGTACATACCTGTTTTCCTTGATGCTTCTGAGAGGTGGTGGTGGTGATGAAATATGGGATGCTATGTGGTGATTTATTTGAATAATTTACATTTGGGGAATTTGAATCAAAGAGGAAAGATATTCTCACAGTTTAATTCTTATTTGTCCTGTTTAATGCATGCACACTAATCAGAGAGCTTTCAGTAAGTACTATCTTCTGCTGTTTATAGCAAGAGTAGGTTAAGTTGAGCACCTAAGTGTAACAATCTACAGTCTTGAAGTCCTAGTATTACTATTCTGGAATTAGGGAAGGTTGGTTTTGATTTGGACTGAATTTGTAAGTACATCAAGAAGTCTACAAAGTGTAATTGTGGTCTTCAACACAAATATGAAATCAGCTCATGTGTCTCACATGAAGGAAAGTAAAAGGTCATTAACACAGTACATGAAAAAATGAATGGGTTTTATTAGTCCTGGTAACAAGATATTGTAAGCCTAACCTCCACTGTGGTCAAGCCAAGTGTATAAGTTAATCAGGACCTTCACTAAAGTATTTCTGTTAACACTTTCATCTCACCAGTGGGAGTTATTTATAAAACCATTTTCCATCGCTTGAATGACAAGGTGATAACACAGCACAGACCATGTGAGGGAAGAAAATTAAATGCAAGCAAAAGTGGCATTTCACTGGTACCATAAGCAACTGCCATAAATAATCTGATCCTTAAGGCGATTTCAACAGTCTTGCTTTAAATCTACCATATAAAAAGCCCTTTATAAAAAGCCTAATTCTCAACATCTAAACTTCTAGGCTTCCCAAGGATGTTTAGCTTGACTTTCTCATGGATGAGAAATCAATTTATTCAACCAAGCCAGTTCCAAGTTCCTTTTGTAAGAGCTCATTTGGAACTGATTATAGGGTAAAAAAGATGTTGAGTTTTACACATCTCAGATTTTGAAGTAGGAGCCCATTGTGTCCCAAAACTGCTTTCTACCTTCACCATCAACACACTACGAATTAAAGCAACCAAATCAGTGGGAAAGCTATGGCTCAGAGAATTGGTAATATAACAACACCTTTTACAGAATCATAGAATAGAATAGTTAGGGTTGGAAAGAACTTTAAGATCATCTAATTCCAATCTCCCCTCATTCTGGGGTGCCTCTTAGGATCTGGCACGGTTAGGTATTATCTTGGTCATTAAAAATGCTGAGTGTTGACTTATGTGAAAAGAAACTGGTGGTTTAAGTCACTTTGCAAAGGCATATATATTCCCTACCTCACTCCCACCCATACAAATGAAATTCTGTGTGTAAAACCTGCTTGCATCATCTCCTCATTCTTGATGAAACACCAGGCAGTGCAAGGTGACATTACCAATCAATATCAATAGCCTACCCACACACTTTGAGATGGGATGTGGGCCTAGCATGAGACAAGTATTCTGCATAGGGGTCTGCATAGGTTTTTAGTATTGTCCTGGGTTCAGCAGCTACAGCAGCCCCGGTGACAAGCACAGCAGCTACAGCAGCCCCGGTGACAAGCACAGCAGCATCATTTGAGGGTTCTGAAGGGCTTGAATGGCCTTTGGGTACCCTTGGGACCTGCCTGCTGATTGTGATGGGGATCAGCATGGTGGCATGCACACAGAGTGTGTTCTATCCACAACCATTTTGTCTGATCCCAAGAGTCAAGCAGAGTCAGGTTTGGGTCTTGTCTAGAGTTAGACAACGATATGGGGGGACAGAGAGATTTTCCCCAAGGCTGGACAATCATGAGTGGCCAGGTGTGTGGGACAGTATGAGCCAGTATCTGGTCCACTGGGTCCCCCCAGTGATCTGGAAGCATTGGAGATGGAAAGCAGCTGTATGGAGTCCCCAGCAACAAGCTGCAGAAACTGCTGAAGGGGACAGTGAATCATTTTGAGCCTGGTGGGCCCCCGACACTTCAGGCCACCAGAGCAGAGATGCAACATACAGATGGACTCATGATCGAGGGGTGGACTTAGCAATGGACACTATGGCCTAGCTTATTCATGAGTGTGAACACTGCACACAGCCTTTTCTGTTCTGAAAGACTGTTACGAGAAATGGAGCCTGACATCATGGACCAGATGGACTCAGCAGCTTTAT
>NDXB01001274.1:0-21241 GCA_002631895.1 Agapornis roseicollis | reverse complement strand
GGTGTGTGGGGTGGGGGGGTGTGGGGGGGGGGGGGGGGGGGGGGGGGGGGGGGGGGGGGGGGGGGGGGGGGGGGGAGGTGTGTGTGTGCAGAATCGAATATTGGTATTGGTATCAAATTACTCTTTTTTCCTAGTACAGACAAGTCCTTTGCAGCTTTGAAAAACTTCAGTGAGTCTTTCTTTAGAACTGTATTTGCTGCTTGCCCCTCTCCCTGTTTGGAATTTCTTCAGTAAGTTAGTAATGGAAAGCTAAATGCTGTTTGGCAGGTTTATTTCAGAGACTTGTGTGGAGTATTTCTGTCCCAGCATTTCTCCATGAAACAATTTTGTGTAAGCTACAAGTGATACCACAACAAAGGGGATTATGGAGACCTGACATACCATGTCAACTGTCATTTCTGACAAATGTAAATGCAAGAATGAAATCCTAGGTAGAAAACATATCAGCTGGGGTTGAGTGAAAGAGCATCAAAGACTCTGCTTCCAGCCTCTCTTTATTTCCTCTGTTTTTTTTTCTCCAACTTATTTTCATAGTGTATTTCTTATTCTGAATTTTCCTTGTATGTAAATTTACTTTCTCTTTTAAAGAAGACATACAGACCAGCAGTGACTGTAATATGTATTTTCAGTAATGGCAGATATTTCATGTTGTGGAGGGTAGTTTCTGTTAGAGGAAAATACACCCAACAACCTAGGAGAGGGGAGGTGGACACTCCCTCACATCCTCAGGTCTGACTGGTAGTGAGTTAGTAGATGTGTTCTCAGCAGGCACGTATATACACCATGTATATCCATATACATAGCCAGCCATACAGATCACAGATAAGACACACACACACAACACCTTTACAAACATAGACAGTACCAATGGCCTTAACCTGGTCTCCTCTCTGACTGAGCAGAATGGAGGTTCCCTAGTGAGAATATATACATACATACACACAGTATGGATCCCTCCAGCAGCTGGGCTCAGACACTGTCCAGTAGCTGTCCCTGAATCCCAATCTCACCAGTTGCTGGCATCTAACATTAAAGCCTCCAGGGCTGCAGTCTGCCACTCTTATTGCTGGTACAGACTGTCATACAGACACACAGAATCATTAGGGTTGGAAGGCACCTCTGGAGATCATCTAGTCCAATTGCTCTGCCAAGGCAGGGCTAGCTAGAGCAGGTTACACAGGAACATGTTCCAGTGGGTTCTGAATGTATCTAGAGAGGGAGAGTCCACAAACCTCCTGGGCAGTCTGCAGAACTCAGATTGTTGGATTCAAAGTCCAGAGTGCTAATCACATACAGTTGGTGATGACTTCCCTGGTCCCAGCAGCCTCCCATGCTCTCATCTCTAGACACACAGACTGGTTCTTGGATACCCATCCACCTCCTTTCTCCTAGTCGCCTTGACTTGTTCATCACTAATGATCCCACACTCTCTTGCTCACCTGCATTCACTCCAGTTGCTGCATTGCAGGGCATATGTGATTCCGTCTGACACCTGTTGCTGCACTCACATCCCATGGACACACACACATGCATCCACATACACAGTGAGTAGCAAACACTCACTTAAGAATGAGTTAGAAAGAAATTTGATAAGAAGATAAGGCAAACTGCACTTGTTAGGTACAAGTCATAACTAGACAAGCATACAGACTAGCTAGTTATCTACATGTAAACAGCCATTTTCATCCCCTAACCCTCTGTTTTCCACACTGTTTTCTCCAAATCACCTCCCTTGTTCCCCCTGTTCCCCACCCTTCATCCCTGCCTCCTCCCATAGTAAAAGCAGAACTGCTTTTCCCCTGTATGTCATAGTGTGTCCCACACCTCTAAGCAGCAAGCCCCCTAGTTTAGTTATCCGGAGAGCTGCTCCTGATAACATTTTGTGGTGGATTCCATGCCTGGACAACAGGGTTGAGATTCTGCTGGGACAGCCCTCGGAGGGACCTATTTGATCCTCAGGAATCCTTATTTATTTCCATAGTAAATATTTTGATGAGCCAATGGCCCCTAGTGAGACACCTTGGAGTAGTCCAGCAAAGTATTAATTCAGGTCTTCCTCCTCCTCCTGTTGTTTTTTTGAGCTCCTTTGTGGGTAGTCAGATGGGGTTTATCACACAGCCTAACAGTTTTAGCCGCCTACATTAACTTAGTCCTTGCTGGAGATGTCACATACCAAGCTTTCAAAATTTCATTTGATTTAATCGAGTAGTTTCAGTCTCAGTATTTAATTGGGAATAACTGATTTACCCTCATTCTCTGAAAAAGAGGCATAAATGTCTTCCCTGGCTGTGCATAAACCTTTAAAGTGGTGACCAGAATAAAGTTATTTTTTATAACTATGCATACAGAATTCATATAGTTCTTATCTCTTCAGTATCCAAGGATCTTCCAGTCTGAGTACTCCTTAATATAATTTTCCTGTCTGTAGTAGAATAATTTATGCCCAAGAACTTTGCAGGGGTGATAAGAAATAGCTACTCTCATCTTCCAGAAGAGACTGTAATGCAGTGGCTTGCCCTGTGCTCACCACCTGTACCCTGAGCTGAGGCAGGCGCTAGAGGCATATCTGGTATCTAAGTGGATGTAATATTCTCCCTTTCGATCTGTAGGACCCAGCAGAATTATGTACCTCCATTCAGATCAAGGAAACATCAATATCTTTAAAACAATTGACTCTGCATTTGCCAGATCTTTGGGCAATAAATAACTCTCTATGTCTGCAAATCTATTTTTCAGAAGCAGCAGAATTTCACAGTCTCATTGGCACCTGGGTTTTTTGTTAGACATGTTTGTACTATCCTTTAATTATTACATTTCATGGTAATTGTTTTTTGCTTTGACAGGCACAGACTTGGTTTTATACATAGTGTACCCATTATGAAAAGCATTGAGACTTTCGGAAGGTAAAAAGCAGACAAGAAAAATATTGACAAATCTATATAAAAGCATAATAATTTGGCAATATTCAGATAAACAAAACTTTGGGATGACTAAAATCTCATGTTTCCTATTGATATTTGCAGGAGAAGCTGATTGCAGAAGTGAAAAACTGAAAATAATCACATGATGTACAGTAAAATTTGGAAGAACTTTTAGAAAATTTTCCATTGGGAATGTAAAAAATTTCTAACATGTCCATGTTGCTAGATGAAATCCCTCTCCTACCTGGGTGGTTTGCTCTCTGTTGCTTTTGCAGCTGCTCAAACCAAAATATAATTGCATTATCAAGGGACAAAAGAAAGTTTAATATTTAAAGTGCAGAGAATGAAAAAAATTATTTAGTAAAATTGTGTGTCTACTTGGGATAATGTCTTCTCCTTATTTTTTGATAGCTCAGAAATCCACCAAATAACATATAACTGTATACAATTGAACTGGNAATGAAGAATATCCATGAGTTCACAGCAAATTTACAAATATGTTTCATCTAATGAGTGAAGTGCTGTAAGTTCCTCCTTTCAAAAAATTTTACTAAAGACAGCATGCAAAATAAAATAGAAAAAAAAAAAAAAAAAAAGTTGTTTCAAGGGACTATTGTATTCTGGAGTTCATTTAACCTGTTCTTAAAAAAAATAAAATCAAACCACTAACACAAGTAAAGAGCTCCTCCTCTAACCAGTAGCTGTCTGCTTAATTAGTAAGAAAGAATTTTCCTAAGGGGAATAACTTCTTACCTAAATTGTCAAGGTCTACAATATAGGGGTCTGCATCAGACTTAAGTGATTAAGCCTTTATTAAGCCCCAGGTGAGCTAAGTGATTAAGCACAGAAACTGATCCATCTCACCCTGCATTCTACTTCTGCAAATGGACACTACAAATACAGCCTGAGCTCAGTTCTAATGTCATATGTAGGTATTCAAGATATAATGGCCTCTGTTCCTATGGGGCTTGCAAATATGGCATGGTACTTACACAGAAGGTTTGTCTTCAGGCAAAGAACCAAAACTCCTGTGCAGGTATCCAAAGGTACTTTCAAACCACAGGTAGGACACTAGACACCTGTGCTTAGGCAAATTTAAAATACCACCTCATTTCTTCTCAGATGAAATCCATTTGAATCGACCTAGAACACAGGCTATTACCACACTGTATGCTCTGTTGTGATATCTATTAAATCCTTTTCTCCTCTACACTTTAAGAAGTATAATTGTAAATGAGATAATTGAAGTAAACTTCTCCAATCAATTCAACATTAATAAAGACCTCAGTCAGAGTACTCTTTCCAGTTTTAGGCAAGATAATTTAAGGATAAAAAAAATTGAAGAGAGCCCAGCAGAGAGCCATAAGAATGGTGTGGTAAATGTGAAATTTATATAAAAGGAAAGTTTCATGGAGAAAAATATAAAATTAACATTTTTTCCCCATAGATTTCATATGGAACCGGAACAAAGATAAATTGGCTTAAGTTTTAGTAAAGAAGTTTTAAATTAGAATTTAAGACTTCTGAAACAATAAGATTTTGTACACAAAAGGTATCTCTTTCACTGGATATTTTAAAGCATAGTACTAAAAATAAGCCCTAATGGATATTTGAGGTGGTTGATTCTAGTCAAATACTTCTCATTCACCTTTTAAAGAAATGATCAGATGGGTGTTTCAGGTCCTTACAATCCATATTTCTTCAGTTTGTTAAATGATTACTTAGCTTCAGCCAGCTTGAAGCTCAGTTTCTAGCTTAGTCTAATCCTCTAAACTATCCTGACAGTGAATGGCAAGAGAAGGGCAAACCCAGTGAGTGATTATACAGTTGGCTTATACAGTATACAGTCGGCTTTCTGGGCTGCAAGCACACACTGAAGCCTGCTCATGTTAAGTTTCTCAGCAGCCAACACCCCCAAGTCTTTCTCCACAGGGCTGCTCTGAATCTCTTCTCCGCCAACCTGTAGCTGTGCCTGGATTGCCCCAACCCAGGTACACGACCTGATTCACCTGCTGGGATGTCAGGGTCTTAAAGAGGTGAACAGTGAGATCATGATTTGAGATGAGGTACAACTGTGCCCTGGTGTGTATCTAACTGCAGAAAATGGAAGTGCTTTACAGACAGATGATAGAGACACAGCCTGCATCTGTCTGTTGATTTTAGGGAAGCCCAGACAATTAGCTTTATTTTCTGAAATTATTTATATTTTTGAAGATGAGATGAACCTTTAATTTCCTGAGTATGGGAACTTTATTAGATCAGTATTTCTGATAAATCCTGCTTTGTGAAGCTAACTATACAGACTGATTTCTCAAAAAAACTCAGGACAAAATTTATACCCAAAGGTCAATCTTTTACGACCCTGACAGGCAGGCCCAAAGTAATGGTTTTCACAGAAATCAGGGATATGAGACTTCTTAATTTAAGAATACATTTTAAAAATTGTGGATGTATGAATTCAGTATGGAAAATATTTTACATAATTTTTTTTTTCTAATGCATGCCTGTTCTTATAATGATAAAGTCTTGACTTCAGATGTTAGACAAAGTCATAATATGAATGCTTATAGGCTATCTTATGTTTCAACATGAGAACATGGTATTTTTTAGAGCTATCTTCATTTAGCTTTCCAGAATTTTTATATCTAAATTCAAGTTTTATTAATTAAATTCTATAAGGTATGGATGTTGAGTGTTTAATATAACAAAACTACATGAAATTTAATAAAAATCCTCATATAGTTAATAGAACAATTAAAATTATTTAAATAATCTGTGTCTGATAATTTGCATACTTCACATAAGATAGTCAGGCATGAATTTTAGGTGGGGCTGCCTCCCTTCTTTTTCAAAAGCAGTTTTCAAACAATACTAGTAATTGATCTTTTGTTACTATATTTTTCCTTGTAAGTACAGCCAACATTTTGAATATACAGGTTACATCATCTGAGAATCATTAATCATGACTACAGTTACTTAGATATCTCATAAACTGAAACCAAGCTTTAAAAACTCAGGTAGTTTTGGCTTCCAGGAATTTCTGTCAAGGAGACAAAGAGAAAAGTATTTCTTCTACTGAATAACAGAGGCAATTCTTGAGTCAGTTTTTCTAATGTCCTGGTGCAGTATCTCAGGTAACAATGTCTGGAAACAATGTAGTAACTCTCTGGAATGCACATGAAGACATTTCAGAGCCAGAGGACAACTATGAAAATAAACTCATAATTTTCTGTTTCTTCCTAACATAGATGATGGAAGAAATAACACATAAATGTTCAGTGTATCTGAGATACATCAGTTAGCTCTATAGCAAAAAAGGGCAATTTCTGCCTTCAGAAACAAACAAACAAAAAGCAGACTTGTAAGTGTGGCTGACCAATTCCCTTGATTGCATATATAACGTAAAGCTAAGAATAAATATGAATTTACTGGTATGATAAATTTAGTTTCATATTAATCTAATAGATTCTCAACTATTGTTGCCATTGGGCATGTTCACACAGGCAGTGCCCATACCAGAGAAGTACTGTACATTCCTCCAAGTAAAATCTACCCTAGATATCTATTGCACCTGCTGAAGTATTAGTACTCTAGCAATAGACTTAAAAATGGCAGTTAATTTTATATTTATGGGCTTTTCTGTACAAAATTTTATGAACAGCTGCACTTTTTGATAAAGAATTTTTTTCAATAGATAATGTTTTAGATTTTGAACCCCAGGAGGAGAACACCAAAGGAAAGTTTATGACAGGTGAGACATATCTTTGATTAGATTAGTATTAAATGTATGGAACATAAATGAAATTCTGCAGCCTCAGGATTAAAGGAATATATAACTAAGAGGGTTCTTTACTGAATATTTCATCCTTTGGTGTACATAACTATCTCTGATGTTACTTCAGAGGAAGAATGCCACAAGTTGCAAAGAAGAAATGTGAACCAAAGGAAAGATATAGACATTCCAGATTATTTTCCAGACTATTCTTGTATTCTGAAACATCCTGCTGCCTTTATATCTTTTTTTTTCTTTTTGATTTTTAAGTTCAGACAGATGAATTACAGCTTTATATTTGTTGCTTTAGAGCAATGAGGAATAAAAGCTGTCAGAATGTTTTAGCTGTTTGTTATCAAGATACTGACTATAGAATCAGAGTATTCCAATTAAATCTGATGGTTTGAATAGCATAAGTCTGCCTTAGAATACTGCACATATAAGAAGAATGAGCAGGAATGTATCATCTATGACCTGTGATTCTGTAGTGTTCTGACTGATAATGCAGTGGGTTTTCTTCAGGATGTGTATGTCAAGAGAATATAAATAAATATATTTGGATGACTCCTTGCTTCATGACCAGTTGGCAGCAAATTATGGAAAGTATTACACTAACATCAGCAGAGATGATTTAGGTTTAAACATGCAGATGTAAGGGAAGAGGTGATACTTGTAAAGGTTTTGAAGTTTAACACTGTACTTACACAAAGAATTCTTATTTATTAAGAGGTAAACATAAATGCTGAATCTTGCTGATATTTAGCAGGGATTTGTTCTCCTAGGTTTACTGTGTAAGCTTGTCCCTGGACCTCTATTTCCAAAATAGAAATACACAGATGAAAAAATACTATGCAAATGACTAGTTAATAGGATTCTTGGTGTTCAGTAGCATCTACAAGTAAAAAGAAATTTATTTTTTTTTAACATTTAACACTTTTGTTAAGTATTTTTCTTACTTCCTTTCTCTTCTAACCATCAACATATTACACCAGTTATTTTAAAAGCTGATTCCAAGTATATTCATTGCTATTTTGTAACAAAGGTTACAATTTGGGCTTGTCCCCTCCTTATTTTCTTCAGCGAAAGCAATGTCAAATAACCGTTTAATGAGTATTGTACTATGTGAGACATTTGCCTAACCCAGGAGCTGTGCAAAACCAATTAGAAGTGTACATTTGCAAATTGGATGCATACAAGCATGACCAACCTCTCAACCCTTTCCCTCCAAAACTCAGGATTCGGCTGTAGCTAAACTCATTTTGAAAACAAGATTTGAAGAGTCTTTTGATGATCTATATGTTGTGAAAGTCTTAATACCCAAAATGTTTTTTAAATCTATAATGCATCTCCTTGCCCAAATGGATACACTGATGTATTTGCTCCTTAAAGCATATACACTTCAAATGTCCAGGAAGATGATTGTATAAAATTGCCTTTAAAAAACAAGCAAACAAACACTTGTTACCATTTTTTTGATTAATTTTGGTTTTGGTTTTCTTTCTTGTATAAAGCCTTCTGTGAAGCATCTGAGAAGACAGAATGGCTAGATTATGTGTTTCAAGGAAGACCGAACACAGACCAGGCACATAGGTATTTGGTTTCCCACACATAGGAGTTCCACTTGAGATGGCCAAATCAGTTTAGCATCCAGGTGTGACTACAAAAGAACATATGTCCTTGGTCATGTCTGTGAGCAATCTGCATATGTGCTGTGGTTGAACTCTGGACTGGCAACTCAGTCCCATATAGCTGCTCACTCCTCACCCTGCAGTGGAAAGAATCTGAAGGATGAAAGTGAGAAAACTTCTTGGCTGACATAAATACAGTTTAATAGATAAAGCAAAAGACACATATGGAAGCAAAGCAAAACAAGAAATTCACCACTTCTTATCAGTCGGCAGGTGTTCAGCCATCTCCAGGAAAGCGGGGCTCCATCAGACATTAAGGATTATTTGGGAAGGCAAATGCCATCACTCCAGAGACCCTCCCTCTCTCTTTCTTTCCCTAGCTTTGTTGCAAAGCATAGCATCATGAGGTCTGGGATATTTCTTTGATCAGTTTGGGTCAGCTGTCTTGGCTGTGTCCTTTCTGCACTTCCTGTGCATCCCTAGCCTACTTGTTGGTGAGATGGTGTGAGAAAGAAGGTACGGATATTGTGTAAGCACTGTTCAGCAATAACAAAAACATCCATGTGTTATCCACACTGTTTTAATCACAGATCTATAGCATAGTATCATAGAAACTACTATGAAGAAAATTAACTCCATCCTAGCTAAAAACAGTACAAGATGTGAAGTATGAGTATCTCAAATGGCAATAGATGACTATGGGTAATCCATTGAATAAAATTCATACCCATCTAAAAAGATAGGCTGTAATAAAACAAGATAGAGAAGTGTGAGCAAAAAAAAAAAAAAAAGTTTCAACTAGCTTTTACAACAAAAATATACTTTATGAGAGGCATGTCAAGGAGAAGGATGGGCTTTTCTCCTCAGTATCCTTCCATTGGTGCAATATACTGTGTAATCTTTTATGCTATCATATCTCAGTTCTCTTAGAACATATAACCTGCAGCTATTTGCAACATTGATGCTTGATACAGCTTTTTAAAGAGAGAGAGAGAGAAGGAATTAAGGCAGTGTATATAGCATTTGGTAAAATCCAAACGCTGCTACTGTTTTGCAAAGACATTCTTTCAGAATAAATTTAGAGATTTGCATCTGGATGGCCCAAACCTGAATGTTTCAGGTTGTGATCTAAGTGAAACAGACACCTCAGAATAGTTAGTTATAATACTTGGACTATATCTGCAAATGCAGCCCTGAACCTCAGCAATGGGGGTAACAGAGGACACACAAGCTAAATTTGCACTTGGATTTGTAATTATTGAAAGAGATTTTTCTCTATTTTGTTAGAAAAAAAATACTCTTAGCAGTTGCTCAGTTCTTCACAACATAAAGTTAAAGGTCAGTGCTAGTAATAGTGAGGCAGCTAATACTGCTAAGTGCTAGTAAGTGGCCATAATGCACTTCAGTACATTTAAAATAACCTCATGCATTCCATGCAGGCACAATCAGCAGGTCCATTAAGTGGCATATTAAATGTAAATCATAAAACAAACAGAAGAACATCAAATCTTTAATGACATCAAACAACAATAAAATCTTCATGCCAAATTCACTGTCCATGTAACAAGACAAAGTGTTCTTTGTAATCAAAGTCCTTTTCTGTGTCATCTGTGCTCAAGACTAGAACCCTTCATTCATACAGGCTGCTTCTTCCATGAAAGATGCAATTTGCTTCCCAATCTTACCTTCCTTTTTTGTTTGGGTTTTTTTGTTTGTTTGTTTGTTTTTTTGTTTTTGTTTTTTGTTTTGTTTTTTCAAAATTATTTCCAAGAATGCCTCCAAAATGAGAATATTTCCTTTTGAAAAAGTAGTAAGAACATGGCTGACCTGAACACACCTGAACATTTCAGAATACATCTCAGCTTCAACATCAAGAAAATGTTAATTCTGATAATGGGTTGAGATAAGTGTAGGCTGTTATGCTTTCCTGCTTTTATAATGAGAGCTCATTTGTCCACACTTCTGCTTATCTAAGAACACTGTCTGAATCAATAATTTTTCCTTACTCCTGATTATTATAGCTATTTGTGAGTTACCTCACATCTGACATTATGTTACAGTGTAACTTAAAAAAAATATAAAACCAAACAAAATCAAACCAAAAGTGCTCACACACTTAAGGGGATATATGTTTTATTTCTCAGGCCCACTGCACTGAAATGGTGTTAGCCTTACCCCTTCTCCATAATGCAGGTTTCAGAGTATAAAAAAAGAGCAGTTAACAAAAGAATTTCAAAAGGAGCAACGGACTTGAGTTGTTTTCAATACACACATTCCTTCCTGGAAACTGGGGACTCTCAATATTGGGACAATGAGCCAATCACAGAGACAGGTAATGGTAATCACATTGGTGTTGTGATTGGACTACGTATTACAATTGCTGTATATCTATATTTTGCTAAGTGTAACTTAAATTTGTGTTTTAAGATGTATTTTGTATCACTCTGCTAAAGCAGAAATCCCATGTAACATCAACTATCTTTAAATAAGCACATTTTATATTTCATGTTACACCCTCTACACTCAGAATATCTAAAAGAACTTGGTTAGAAAGTATTGGACTTTGACACTAACAGGCCTACAGTCCATGAGACCTTATCAGAGCTAGCCTAATTTAAACCTTACTGTACACAGTGTCAACATTGTGTTCTCAAGACAAAGTAAGTTTCCCCCTACACAGCCAACCTTCTGGGCTATAATACTTACTGGAGTATTTTGCTTATGTAATTAAATGATTCTTACAGAATTTCTTTTCCATGAATTTCTCCTATCTTTGCTTGATCCCAGGTAAAGTCTTAAGTATTCAAATGAGCACTGCATTTGCTCTGACAAAAGAAAATACTTCATGCCTTAATATAAATACAGTGGCATATTCCAGTCAACAGCTATGGCTACAAAAACAGAAAGCATGCTTTCTCTAAAAGCTGTGATTATGGGATGTACTGTGTCCTACATACCTTTAGGCCATACAAGATTCTCACAGAAAGCCTGCTGAGATTATGTAGTGCAACTTGGAAAGCAAGCAAATCTGATCATGAGGTCAGCCACGGTGTGTACTGAAAGTTATACAAATGTCCTTAACCAGTGAAGTATGTACTAGTGTGAACATCTGCCTCTAAAACTTCCCTTGATGTATCAATCTAGGGCTTACTGTATATTATAATCTCATCAGAAGAGTGAATATATAGATCTATTTGACCTACAATGCTCCTAACTCACGTCAGGGAGTCAGAAACGTTTCAGTAACTGTCACACAGCCTTCTCATCTGCGTGCACAAGCAAGGTCAGAAAGAAACCTTGTTTTGCTGTTTGCTGACAACTCTAAGGTCACAGTAAGTCTTATCTTCTTATTCCTGTGGTATGAAACCTAAAAAGGGCTCTTTATGTTAATGATAAATACAAATGAATTCCTTTTTTTTTTTTTTCCTTTCAAAATTCAAAGCAAATGCTGTAAATCCCAAGTGGTCACTTCACCCAAAAGGTGGAATCCTCATCCTTCTGATATCAGAACTTTCTAATATTTATATATGATGTATTTTNTAAAATGGGCTTTTTATGTTAATGATAAATACAAATGTATTCCTTTTTTTTTTTTTTTCCTTTCAAAATTCAAAGCAAATGCTGTAAATCCCAAGTGGTCACTTCACCCAAAAGGTGGAATCCTCATCCTTCTGATATCAGAACTTTCTAATATTTATATATGATGTATTTTTAAGAAATTATTTTGCACAAATGATAAAGCCTAAGGACAGGATATTAATATGTAAGGGCCTACAGCTCATAAACTATACCTTTATTTAGGCATTTAAAGAATTTTAAAACCCGGGAATGTAAAGTTTAACTAGAGTTCCTATTATTTGATTCATGGGATTCCCAATAGAATGTAAAATACAAAGCTAAAGTATTTTTAAGGGCTAATGTATCTTCAGAGTATGAAAATGGTGTGATGGTTCCTATGACTGGAGTGTTGGAATGGGAGGTTATAGGCTCTTCAGGAAGGACAGCCCAGGCAGGCAGGGAGGGGGAGTAGCTATTTATGTCAGTGAGAGACTGAAAAGTATGGAGTTCTGTGTGGGGATGGATGATGGGCCAACAAAGTTTGTGGGTTAGACTCACTAATATTCTAACTAAGTTGAATTTTATTTCAGTCTTTCTGCTTAATACTGCTGTAACAAAAAGAAACAGAATTCTGAGAATCATTTAAAGGCTATTACTGATGTCACAGAACCAGAATATTTCTATTAGGAAAACCATCATGGCCTTGATTTATGATTTTCATTTAGATGGTCTCAATGAGAGTAATGAATTAAGCTGCAATTTGAAGTTCAATAATTTTCAGTCTTTTCAGAAGATTTGTTAAAAACAGACTTATTTCTGTGTTAAAGGTCAAGCATCTTTGCGCTTACCATCTCTTCTCCTCTCTTTTCTTCAACTCAAGGCAGTTAGGAATTGGAAGACACTTAGGGAAACACTGAGGAAAAACTTAATAATTACAGGCAGTAGAATCAACTGCCTAACTGTTCTCAAGATTTTGTTTGCTTTTGTTTTTTGGGTTTTTTTACAGATTTCATTATAGTTATCTCTAAGAAGAGGTATGAAGTATGTTTCAAGAAAATAGACCTAGATTTTGCCTTCCATGTCACTGGTGATGTCATAAGTACCATTTCATATTTCATACATAATATTATTGATGTTTTGATAGTGGCCTACAATGACAACTTTTGAGTTTGTTTCTGTGCATTTGATTTACCTGGGGAGGAGACCACCAGCAAACTTGTGGAGCTGACTAGAATGTCAAGTGCTATGCTTATACCTCTAGATTAAAGGAGATCCTGGATGAATCCCTGGCTGTAAATACTCTGGAATAAATATCCCAACTGCATAATCAGATAATAAAAATCAAAAAACTTAGACCAAATATAACCAATCACTTCCTCATTACTAGGGTCATTATAATGATATATAGGATCATTATAATTATATACAAGTTTTTGTATTGTCTTTTTATATATCTCATATTAAAGGAACATTAATAGTGATTGAACTCACTATCCTATCTCAAACTATCTTTGTTTTGTAACATAAAAGAAAATAAATTTAAATGGCTCAACTTCAAACGGTGAAATATGTCCACTTAAAAAGTAGAACAGACACTTTTTGTAGGTTGTAATCTCAGAAACGTTTAGTAGAGGATATGAAGAATGCAAGTACTGTGAAGTGTCAGAAAATTCTAGATATAGAATAAAACTCACTGTGACAACGTGGCTGCAGTACTTCTTAGATAAAACAAAACCCTGTTCTTCAAAAGAGTTCATAGACTCTTAAGGCCAGATATAGCTACTCAAATAACGTCATCAGACTTCTTGCATAAAACAGGTAATAGTTTTTTACATATAGTCTTTCCATGAAATCCATAATTCTCAACAGGGTAAACTGCCACTTATGAATATTTCAGTTATCTGAGCTTAATACAGAACTACTGGATGTCAATGGAACAAACTTATCTCTGAGTGTTTTGACAGTCAAGCTCATCGTTCTATTTTGAATATGCCTAGCTTCAACTTCCAGCCACCTGACCTCATTTCTTGTATGTGAATGAGATTTAAATCTACTACTTTCTGAAAATTAATCTTACAAACAAATAGTGAGTGAATTAATGTAATTTTTTATTTTACAATTTTTCTAGAAATACAATAGTTTTTACCCACCTGAATTTTTGACAAAACAGGAATCTAGTTTTATTTTATCCAGGAAAGAGATAAATAAGCTAAGAAGGTGTTTTGTCCTATCTTAAAATCAGTGTCAAAGGAAGTGTCATTTTTCACTAAATGGTCTCTAGGCTAGATGCTTAACTTTTAAAAGATTAAAGATTAGTGAAACAATTAAGAATTGACTGCTAGAAAACCTAAGATGTTTCAGAAACATCTGCACCATTATTCAGACCATATTTGAACTCCTACAATATAAACCTTTATTATTGATGAGTATCTTTAGACTGCTGACATCAAAACTGAAGATCCTACCATGCTGCATTTATAAGAACACCACCTGGTTTTAATCTGCTTATTTGTTATGCATCAAAAGATCAGTTTACAGGTTTAGCCCCTGTACCTTGTTTGGATCCTATTTTCACATGATAGAGTAGTGATAATTTCAAGGAATACACTGTCTTCAAAAAAAGGGTTCTATAAGTGACTTAATCTTAGGGGTTCAGTAGCCAAAGGGAAAATAAAAGATTCTGCCTTAAAAGTTAATCCCCTCCTGCAACACTGGGAGAAGACAGCTCAAAAAAAAAAATAACAAACCACCCCACAAGCAGTAGTTAGTTACTCAGCTTTACTAAAATTGCGACATTTGAAACAGTTTCAGCCTAAGGTGATCACACTGCCATCTACCTGACAGGACTGGACAACTCTGGACAACTGGAAAGCAGTGTTGTCAACCAGAAACAGAAAAATATAGCATCTAGCTGCAAGGAAGAAGTTTCAGTAGTAGCGTTAAGGTGCCTGTTCAGATGCCTACATTGGACTTCAAATACAGAGAGACTTCTGCACCTTCATCCATCAGTTTTTTAGTCTCCCTATGCTGATATTCATCAGGTCTTTCTTGCATATTTACTTTTCATTAGACTGTCAAAGCGAAAGAGAAAAAAGGCTAATTCTTCAATTATGTCCTTTCCTTACTCCCAGGATATGACCTTCAACATTTAACTTAACTGAACTCTTGTTTCTAAATTTCAGTGACATAATATGTTTTCAAGAGAAGGCAACCAGATATTTTAATCATAGCTGAATTTAAAATTACATAAATAAAAAGAAATTGAATGAGTCCAGATCTGTGAAAGAATTTGCAGGACTTAACTCTAAACAATCAAAAAGTTATAGGATTATCAATATATTTAATTGGCTTGGATATCAAGTACCAGTCACTCACATAAGTAAACCTAAACACTTGAGTAAAGACTTACATGTAAGTATTTCAGTAAATGGTCAAATCTTGTCCAAACTCTCAAAACAGCATTTGCTTGTAATTTAACTGGAATTCAAACAAGAGTTCCTAATTCAGCATGCAAGTACATCTGGAAGAATGGCTCTGCTTCTCTTTTGGTATGTGTCACTTAGTATGTGCCAGTCCAGTGATCAAGTGTCATAAGTTCTGATAGAGTAATGAAAAGTCCATATTATGTATCTTTAGTAATATATATATACATATGTAAAATTCTATATTATAATTGTGTACACTTAAAGCTTTTTTTCTGAATGTACTTAGTCACTTCTTACACATTCTTTTTGCTTCTCCAGGTTGTTAGCAAGTGGGGTATTTGTGTATCCATGTTCTAAAGTGAATTAACATTATAAAAATAAAATATTGTTCATCTTGGAAGAAGCATGAGGATTTCAATAGATGTTCATGAGATAAAAGGAATGTGTTTAATTTGAGTGGTCTTCTGTAAAGCATATACTTTTGGCTTGAAAATTAGCAAGGCACCACTGAAAGGCAAAATCCACTGCTTATGGTGCTTTGCTCCAGCATAAGAGTTTTGTATCTTGAAAAAAACAAAACCAAGTAACCTATATAGACACAGGATCTACTTCTTTGCCTAACACCAGACCATAAGCAGCTCTTAAGTTTGATGTGTGGAAGCACTGAATCACCAGAGCTCCTTATGCAGTCAATAACAAATGTAATGAGACTTTTTTTTTTAAAAAAAAAAAAAAAATTCCTCCAGCAGGATTCAGCTGCTCCAAAACAAAATTGGAATGCTACCAACTTGCAAAGTTGGTATGCAGGTGGGTTTCTGTGGTACCCCCATGTCCAGCTTCCTTTGAANTTTTTTTTTTAAAAAAAAAAAAAAAAGTTGATTCCTCCAGTGGTACTAAGTCATATCTGTCAACAGAACAGGGTGAGCTTCCCTGTGTAGATCTGAACCAGTAAATTAAGTTGCCACACTTGGGATGTAGAAGTGCACCTGTGCCTGCATACGCCAGTTTATTCTTCCCCAAATGGTTGAATGGTTCACAGAAGAAGGGAAATGGCTATTCCACCTCTCTGTCCCATCTCTTGGTTTAGAAGCAAAAATATTTCAAAAGTTTGGCATGTCCAACCAGACTGTTAGTTGGCTTTAGTGTTGAAGAACCATCCCTGGCACTGTTTAGCTGATTATTAACCTCTGAATCAACCTCCTAAGACAGCCAGACACTTATTGTTTGATATTTCAGAGACTTAATTAGATATCTGAGTTCATCTGCTCTGATGTTTGCAATTAATTATTTTCAGGCCTTCTCAGAGCCAGTCACTGAAACAGCATCATGGCACTCTTACAGAGAGGTAGTGGCATAACTAAATAGGTAACAGGTTAGCTGAACAAATTCATCACAGGAAAAAAAAGCAGAGAAAGAATAGTCCAGAGGAAATGTTGGTCTGCTAGAAGAAATAACATTTTGAACCAGAAATACTGAGTGGTGTAGTTGGTTTTTAGGTTTTGTTTATTTTTTTTTCCAGAGGTATTCACATTTATGGAGCTGAAGTTTGGAATAACTATATTTGTACACTACTCTAGTCAGTAGAAGTAGGAAAACATATATGTACTATATCAGTCTTATTTCTGCAATATTGACTTTTTACCATAAAAGAAAGGAAAAAATCGACTAAAAAAATTACAGTGAGCAGTTGCACGTTTTCTCAGCCTTTGGGTTTTTTTTGTTTTTATTTTCTTCTTCAGAATAGGAATACCTAAATGCACAGTAAACAGATCATTCTGAATCTACGTAATAAAACCGAAAAATGAGCTTCATGGTTCATCATAATGGAAAAGGCTACTTCATCAGCAACTTTTGAAACAGAAAACTGACAGTGTATCATAAAATAACTTTAAGGATGACTTACTAAGGTATACTCACTGTAAGCAAGATTCCAGCTAGTGCCCATATAAGCACATGGAAAGGAGATCTGCATTTCCCTGAGCAAACAGAATTTGGTTCCTTAATTTCATAACAGTTTCACCTCATATATTAAACTTACTGTAAGCTATGTTGTTTGTTTCAGTTTGTTTTGTTTAAGCACACTTAGGCTGCTTAAAGCTTTTAGCTTTATGTATTTATGCATTAACCTTCAAATAAGTAAATACCATGATGGAAGTATACTCAATCCTGCAAGAATGCTATTTCATCTGACAAAACTATTCATAAACACTTCTTTTTTTCCTCCTCCTTTCTCCTATCTTGGAAATATTTACTATTGTGCTGTTTATTACCAGGTACTACAAAGAGTATTAAGCAAACAAGTCTGCTAAAAGCTGACATATACAAATATAAATATATGTCTTTACAGAACCAGGTCCCTGATTCTCTATCCAAACATCAAAATTCTTAGGGTCATTAGCACCAATGAAACACTGTATTTTTAGGAGCAAAACCGGTACTTGTTGCAATGCTTAAAATATAGTAAAAAAATGTAAATTATTTCCTTAATATTAAATAGATGAAGCAAATATAATTTAACTTTTCTGTCAGAGAAAAAAACCACATAGTTTTCAGTACAGATTATGTGTTTTGCCCCTGCCAGCAATATATATACTTAGGATCTCAGCTATTCTGCACCTACTGTAAGAAATACAGTAAGTCCAATCTTCCACTTTATCCTGGGCATGTCCAGATGAAAAAGTATATGGATAATTCATACCATTTTTACATATTCTGCATTTATAATAGCTACCTAAAGACCTTTAAAGAAGAGAAACAGGCACTTACTTTCTGTCTCATGATGGAATGAATTCAATCTACAGGAATCTATTTCTTTTTGGCAATTACAAAAATGGACTCAATAACTACCTCCAGTGTAGGTATCTATACCTACACTATGGTGAACGCTAGGTGAAGTGAATCGCACTTGGGAGATAGGAGAGAAATTTGCATCCAGAGTAAAAATGTGAACTTCTACAGAAGTCTTCATCCATATAAAATATAACCTTTCTACATTTATTACAATATGAAGTAGAAATACAGCTATCAAACTTATTAATCACAATCAAATTAATCTCTGAAATCACAGTATATAAAAATGGGTCTGGAACGGACCTGGAAAAGAACATTTAGCCTCTTCCCCTATTATGTATTCTGTAATTTTACTTTTTTGCATCATGTAATGAGGAAATGTAGTTATGTCATTAGAAGTCAAGTTTTAAGCTAGTTAGGGCAGAGGTAAACCTCCTTGACAGAGACTACCACACAAAGTCTAGATTATATTAATTATACGCACTTTCTTCCTTTCCCTCCTTCTCTTCTTTTAATAGCAAGTATGACTAGGACATATGTCTGGAATTCAATGAGGAATTATGTCAGTTTAAAAGAAGCCTCATAAATTAAGATTATTGCTGTTATATTTACCAGTGAAGGGGAACAGATGTGCTTATTTCTGTGCTTGAAGTTCAGATAGACTATCCTTCTTTTGAGAACTTATCTTCCCAAATCTCATTTTAGTTGCAATTATTCTTGTATGTCATAGACATGTGAGTTGTAAGGATTTTTAATTGGAAATATCTAAGCAGAAACAGATTTTTGTGTTAAGTGCAAAAGCCATGGTTTCTTCTGTGTTGAATTTTAATCTGTCCAAATTCATTGCATAAGTATATGGGAGGTATTTGAAATGTCAATCTTTTCCATATGTAAAGCCTACCCACTTTCCCTATTTTGTTCACATATGGTTAAGATTTATATGAGCCCAAAAAAGAATGCAATTAGCATTAGTTGAAAACTGCAGTACCTGGCATTCAACAACACTGGTGCAACAGGATTCCCAGATCAGAACTAAATAATATTTCTTCCCCAAAATATGATAAATAAACCATATGTGACTTAAAAAATTATGTTACAAACTCCAGTCTGCTGAAAATTATAGCCTTCATCAGTTACTAGCAAAGTTTTCACAGTTGTGCTTAATTTTATGCTGAACATTGTTTCAGAGATGAATTCTCCATATCTTTTCAAATATTATATTATCCACCTTTAAGTTAATTGTCCCTTTTCTAGGTTGAATCTGTATTAATATGTGACCAATTTTCTGAAATTTATATGCCTTATTTTATTTTCCAATTTAGATTCCAGTGCAGGAAAGTAGCTCAAACATAGATTAAATGCTGAAATTTGATTGAAAAATCTGAGTAATGACAGTCTTTTTTTTGTACATATCAATATTGTTGCTTTATCCAAACAGAAATAAAATAGGTTAAAAAAAAAGAAAAGAAAAAGAAAAAAACAAGGGGGGGGGGGCAAATTTTCTTCTTGGGCATTACTTACTCACATGTTTGTGGAAGACATGAAAAAAAAAGACAGGATAGGTAATTTATCAATGCTTTCCTAGGGTTCCTTTTTCACAATGAAGATTAATTTCACAATAAAAATAATGAGAGTTTATTTTCTTGTTATACTGACAGTCCTATTCTATGTTTTGTTATTTGAACCTTGCCCTCATGCTCATTAATATCAGAATAATTTCAGTTTATTTAGCCTTGCACATCTCTTGATTTTAGGCTTACTTTCATTTAGTGATTCACTTGGTTTATGTTGTTACCATTAAATCTTAACATCAGTAAAGAGTGTTACTATGATATTTCATTCACACCAAGAAGTTTTCTACTAGCTGTGGCTTATCCTATCCTAAAATACCTACAACTTAAATAGTAGCTGATGATAAATATAACTTCTTTAGCCTACATATGTGTTGTAACTGATTATATATTAATCTTTCAAATCATATCTTTTACTTATGGTTATAATTAGTATATTCCAGGGAAGGTTAGCTCTACTTACATGAAACTTTCCTAAATGCGAACAGCATGCTCTGTTGGTCTGCATCACTTGTTCTTGTGACTGACCATAATCAAGATATTATCCTCAAGACCTCCTTCTTCCAGGCTTCTTCGCAAAAACACTTCTCGTCTCTTTCTTCCCTCCTCACTCCCTGAGCCCTCAAGACTCCCTATCTTCCATTTCTTACTTCTACTTCCTGATTTAAATTTATACTTCACAGTTTATTATCTGAGACCACCTCTTTTCCTGCTTATACAGCACTCACCTAGTCTCCTCTCATGATTAGAGCCTTCAGACACTTAGAGATAATGCCTCTTTTTAGCTGCCAGCAGAACAATTTCTATGCTAAATATCATTTTTAGACACTACATAACAAGAGGATTTCTCAGCTACATTTTGTTCTTCCAACCTGCTATTAATGAGCAATTATTCATTTGCCATAAGATACAAAAGATAGAACATTCATGCAGCAGATGAAAATTAAAATCTAATTGAAAACATCTAATACTTTGAGAAGTCTGTCCTTATGGGAACTTAGGTCACAAATAGTATCTTTGTGAGGTTGCAAAATTATCGAGGATTTTTGCATTTTATAAATTTGCCTTTACTAAATTGTGTACATATTCCACTATCAAGTTTCTGGTAAAACTTGAGTCTGACTTCTTCAGTCCTGATAAAGAACACCTTCTTGAGTCTGAAAGTAATTGATCATACATCCATCATGGTTAGATATGGCCTTGTCCAGTTGCAGAACAGATATCTTTTCTTTAAATTATATTTCTTTGTACAAAAATGATCAGTATTGAATGACCCATTTATAGAACTTATTCTATTTTATCCTCAGCTGACATTAAAACTGTCGCTGAATTTGTATTCTTTTTCTACAGAAATGTGCCTAGAATGGAAGGTCTTGGTTAGTGGTTTACATTCTGAATTTTTCAGATAGAGACATGAGGCCATTGGATTTCATCTACGGTATAACAAAGCTAAAATTAGACACATTTATGTCATTTTAATTTTTTTTTCCTGCATATATCTGTCTTCATTGATATGTGTTGTAGTTTGAACCCAGCCAGGCAGCACGTTCACTCACTCAACCCCCCCCCCTTCTGG
>NDXB01001272.1:0-26991 GCA_002631895.1 Agapornis roseicollis | reverse complement strand
AAAAAAAAAAAAAAAAATAATTGTTATTTTTTTTTTTTTTTTTTTTATTTTCTAAGCATAGAAAAGCCTGTTTAAAAAAAGAAACCAAAAAATAAGGTAAATTCCTTTAGAAGAACACTCTACCATAGAAAGCTGTTTGACTGCAGGAACCTAAACAAAATTACAAAATAATTTATATGTTCTCCCAATCACTGTTACATGTACATTTTCCATTGTGAAATAGGATGGTAAGAGGATTTCTTATTATCGTTATATTTATGCAATTCATACCAAAAACAGCTGTGACCTTCATTTAAGTGTTATAGTCTTATTTAAATATTTTATTTCAAAACCACACTTTTAGGTTAAAAAATACCACACCCACAGAAGGCCTACATTGTCTTTACAAAAAGATCTCCTGTGATTTTCACTGAAGCAATGCAAGATCAGAAGAGAGACCTATTTCCTTGTAATTTTGGAAGATAAATTGCCTTCATATAAACTAAAATCCCTACAAACCTATGGCCACTAAACATTTATATTACCCTTTTAAATCAATGTTACCCACAGATTAAACACTTTGAGTTTAGGCATCGAGGCTTCTTTACAACTACATACAGTATACAGCTCCTTCTTACAGGGATACTACAACGCAACTCCTCCAAGGATAAAACATACATATTCCTTTACAGTGCGCTAGAGAAACCATTGGGACATATATCTATGTAATGATATGCACAGCAGAAAGTTCCACAGATATATTTTGTGAAAACATACCAGTTTTGTTTTCTCAGCTCTGCTCAACTGATATAATGTGTCTTGACAGGCAAACTAGCATAGTCAACTTCAGAGCAGGCTTTCCCTCTATAATTTTTGTCTCTTGCAAAAAGAGTTACAGATATTTCCCTAGTAGCTCTATTAGTTGAGAACCTAATGAAGCAACAGATTGAATTCTGATTCTTTAAAATGCAATGAGAACAAACAGAACAAAACTTGTAACAGATACACCTTACCACTCATTTTTCAATACTGTATTTGTTTTACTGGTTTTGTTATCCTCCTTACCATCTAAACTATTTGCCATTAAAATTCATGGCTTTTCCTACACTGGGTTGCTTATCATCTGAGCTGGAAGTAGGCTGCTATAACAATCACAAACTTTTTGAATAGCAATGGCATGTCTTTGGGCAGAAAAAGCCTGTAAAGGAAAGTATGCATCAGTAGCACAGCAGAAGGCCAGCTCACACACCGAATTAATTTGTGATGAATATCATGCACAGGCTTGTACAGGCAGTCATGCATCCACCATACTCTTCTCACTGCTTCCCACAGCCCCCATCAGCCTTATTTAAGAGAGACATCTTAGATGATGATAACATTGCTCAACGTTACGAATTTATGAAATACATTTTTTCTAAGTATCTCTTTCGTGCTTTAAAACTGTAAGTAAATCAGTGCAGAGCTTCCTGACAGACCAAGGAAAGACCTGTAGGGTATGAGGAATGTGTTTAAAATCTGTACTCTTCACATATTTTTCAGGTTCTGAGGGCACTTAACAGGCCCTAATGGCCCTGCCCCCTGCCCATCTCCCAGGGGTCCCATTTTGCTGGGGCACAGGTCCCCAGCACTTGCCCCAGAACAGTGCCTGTGTCCAGCTCTAGCCCCTCCTGATCCTGGCTGGACTTCCTACACTGATTCAGGACCTTCCCCATAGGATGGTTCCAGGACCATCAGTGAAACCCACCTGTCACCAGCCTGGCTGGGGTTCCAGGGGACTTTTGACCACAGTCCTGCTTGCACTGGGGTCACCCTCAGCTGCATCTTCCCTTGGGGCATCACTTTTTCATTGGAACTTGTAAGAACACTGATAGTTTTATTAATAAGAGACTTTATCCTGGAAAAAAGCAAAACCACCACTATTTACAAAAATGCATTGCTTTTGCTACAGAGGTGTCACTGATAAAAGATCCAAGTCAAAATTTTTGGTCAAAATTGGAAAAGCTACTCCTACACTATTATAATCCTGAATAAAGCACAAGCAGAATCTGAGTTTAAGGTTTCTGTATTCTTGAGAGGTGACCAAATCACTGGTGCTTTATCTGCTCATGCATGCCTATGCACTCTCTCACACACACTCTTCTGTTCAGGTTTATTTAACTGTGAAGATATACAGGAAAACCTCATTTGATAGCATAGAAAAGTTTGGCATTTTCAGGGTAGGTTCAGGGGCTGGGATGGTTGGGTTTTTTGTGGTTTGGTTTGAGGGGATGGATCTGATTCTGATGAAAAGGTGGAAACTTTCCAAAGTTCTCACAAGAGGCGATTAGGAAAAAGGTCTTAAATCCAAGGAAACGGTCATCCCAAGGGGAAGAAGCCACTCCTCAAAACTCCAATTTATTAATTTCTTCCTAGGCAGCGAACTACTAACAAGTCTAGAAAAAAGAAAAAAAAAATATCAGCAGTAAATCAAGCAGATTAAAAAAAATAAAAAATTCAAAAGATCTTGAAGTCATGCCATCTAAGCAGATTTTTGTTGAAATTAAGCCCTTTTCCTTCATATGTTACAATTTTGACAACTTGGCAAATTCTAGTCAGGAGATTTTTCATTAAAAATGATGGACAAGATCTTTGAGAAACATTAGCACCTTAAGAGAAATAACCTCTTTAGTCACTGACTCATCTTCCATTCCTAGTCCTTGCCATAAAATATCCCTATACATCTGCAAATGTTACTTCTTGGAAAAGCAGTACTGGGACAACTTTTCAGCTACATGCAATGTTATGAGAAGGATAAAGGAAGAGCCAAGACAACATCAAGTGGATCCCAACCAAATGAGATTCCCAGATTGTAGTTTGGGAATTGCGATTTAAGAGAATATTCAAGCTGCACCGTTTGAAATCATAGCATTATGGAAAATATTCCAGGATCCTCCAAGACTACAAAGTAACAAGAGGTCTATATGATCTATTTACTCTTTGGACTGGTTTACAAAAATAGCTCTTGACAGGAGGCACATTGATAATAAAAACTGAAGCTTTCCTACTCCTTTTTTAAGCACATCTTTAGATGTTGTCTCTCTCTCTCTTTTCCCCCCAGTAAGTGATATATCTAAAGACTAAAAAGGAACTGAAGAAGTGGCAAGATCTAACGCCTGTTGGACTAAATACACAAATTATGAAATCAAGTCTCAGAACTGAAAGACCTTAAGTCAGAGGACTAGTAAATCAAGAAAGTGATGAAAGCAGCATTCACCATTAGAAAGGGTGCTGATTTTATCTGTGACATTTCTAGCCCTCAGAAGTCTACAATATTTTTCATATAAGATCAAAGACAATGTATTAATATTTGCATATGGTTTGCTGTATTTTTCCCCCTTCTATTAGCAGCTCTCTCACTCCCTAACTTCAAACACTGAATATTACTGAAATCTTTAGTTTAAAGGAAACAAAAAACCCTCCTTCAGATAACTAAAACGTATTTTGAAATTAATGGGAATCATTTGATTCCTTCCTGTGACAAAATAAAAATCAGACATTTTCTGGAAAAGAAGCATCTTTAATCTCCCAGGTGAAACATGAGAGATAGAGAAGTGTGATTTCCTAATGAAAGCCTTTTTGTTATTCTCATATTTTTCTTCATGAAATTTCTACACTGTTTGTTTGTATAACTAGGAATTGGCGTATGTTGTTTGAATTTCTTAACCAAGCATTTTGCTTTTATTGTAACACAATTTTATGATAATTAAAAAGAACTTGTCATATTTAAATGTTTTCTGCATGATTGGCATTAAAGCATTCAGTGCAAGGAATTAATGAGTATTGAATTAAATACATTCAATGTTTAAAACCTCAACATAACACAAAGCACAGATGTTATTTTGCCTGCATAAACAATGTTCAAAAGCTTAGAGCTCATTATAAGGTGCTTTTTAATACCTGAGGTGAGGTTACTCTTTATAGTATCTTGGCCCCATAATGGACCTACTCCTTTTATTGAGATGAAGCTTACAGTTTTCTCTTTGATTCAGGTGGACCAAACCTGGGAGGTGTTCTGCAACCATTTATAACTGCAAGTGGCTTTGCGTGACATCAGTTACCTACCTCTACATTAAAAAATGAAGAGGTCTTCCTCAGTTTAAACATATAACTCATTTGCATTTAAGTCCTTAGTGAGGCTTCATTAACAGATTATGGCAACCCCACTTCTAAGCCCAGCCTTGTTTTCAGGGAAGAAAAACCCTCAGAGCCCTATTCAGCAAAACCAAAGGTGTATTCCTCAAACAATCAACCATCAAACATCTTAACTCATGTAGAGGTACTGCAAACACAACATAGAGTATCACAAACAGAGAAAAATTACCATGATTGCTGATACAGTTATATACAAAAAAACCTACAAAAATACTCATGTTTGGCCCACATAAGTGATTAATTTCTGAGTTTAATTTTTAAAATTCTCCCAAAGGTGGGTTGCAGGATTAAAATAAAATTTTATTGATTTAAATCAAACTCTGTGAGAAATGGCAAGCTTTTTTTCTTTGTCAGTTACTTTTGGCCTGTCAGAACGATGATTCATAGTATTGAAAGTGATGCTCACTTCTCCTTACTGAAGAGCCTCAGCAAGACCATTTCTGCTTCTGAAAGTTAAATCATCTCAAATGGAAGACAAAATTCTTGTGATAGAAAATCTAGTCACTTCTTTCCCATCTTTATTGTAATATTACAGATCATTTTTACTGAGAAAATACTGCACCTAATATAAGGAGTTAACAATTTGCAGCTGTCTTATCGGAAGACTGAGGATTAATCCTTACCAGTTCACAACAGGGTTACATTATGACAATTCCTACCTTTTGAATTTTTGTTGAGCCATTAATGATTGCAATGCATTGAGCCTAAGACTATATCAATTGATAATGGAAATAAAAATTCTCAGGCTAAATCTATTGGTGGTATTTCTATGCAAATAAGAATAAAAATACACTAAGTTTTACCCAATTTCAATGGCAGATCAGGGAAAGTTCAAGTAAAAGTTTTTCTTCTAAAAACTGCATAAATTTTTGTCACACTGCCTTACCAAAAGTATGGATAATAATTAATGCTTCATGACATTAAGCACTCAGGTTAAATCGAAAATCCTATTACATACCTAGGAAAAATTAGCTGTAGAATGACATAAGATACAGCCTTCAGCTCTTAACAATCTAGCAGGGGCTCTTGTTCAACCATTCAGAAAGTCCAGATTTTATATAATTCTGCTAAACTTCATCCTTCTCACAAATCTGTCGAGGACTGCTTTCAGGAGACTGGTAAGGAAGCAGGGTCATTGAATCCCTCTTTCAATGTTACAGTAGGGACATTTGTAGCCAAATGATATATCTGTCATGACTGAACATGAAGAAATATAAGGGAGACTGATGAAGTACCATGGTTTAAAGTTCTCATTCCAAATTTGTTAAACACAGCAAAAACCAGACTGTATTTCCTTTATATATGAATGTATAAAATCACTGGTATGGTATTGGAATATTTCCTGTGATTTAATCATTAAGTAATGTTTGTCTTGTAAAGGTTGATAATCTGTAACTCTTTTCAAACTGCACGTTTCAGACTAATGAGAAGTGCATCATTTTGTGGGACAGAATTTGTCAGACAGCTATTCTGTATGCACTGATTTAAGGACACATATAAATATAAGAAAGTTATATATAAATATAAGAAAGAAGATTTTTACACTTTCAAACCTATTTACAGAAAGGCACAAGGAAAAAAAAAATCTTTCCACCTACATTAAAGCAATTTGGGCAAAGTGAGGATTTAATACATATATTTAGACATGCTATTTAACTAACAGGCAGCATGAAGCAAAAGTTCTGAACAAATAATCTTTTAACAATTCAAAGGTCCTTTGAGGCTACCTACTCCTTGCACAACCATCCAGAACAGGGAGGTTAGTGAGGGATCCTGGCAGATGCTTTTATTACAGAAGGGCTCTTAAATCTGAGCGGTGGGTTTCCATGCCTCACGCTGCTGCAGAGCATTGTTATGCTGGAAGGTGTTAATGGTTACCAGCAAGTATGCCTCTGATCCATGGGAAATCATAGACTTTGCAAGCTGATGTGCATGCTAGCAGCCTTTTGTTCAGGGGAATTAAGATCTTTAATAGAGTAAAACAGCTGAAACAACAGAAAGCCATGTGGGAAGGCCCAGGGGATTGATTGAAAACATCGGGTCCTGTATTGACAGGAGGTATATGTGTTGGTAAATGTAGGCAGAAAACCACCAGGAAGCCAGAAAAACAGTTGTAGGCTTGGGCTTCAGAATAGAAATAGACCTCCTTAGGTGTAGGACTGAATGAAAAAATAGGTTTAAATGTTTGAATTAAGAAAACTGTCCATTATTATTAATTTCTGCTGCGTTTAGGAAAAGAGGATAGATTCACTGCAATGACTAGGGACACTCCAAAGAAAAGCCTGACAAATACACGCATTTTCTCTTCCCTCAGAGACAAGCCACTAAAGCCTAGCTAATAGTAGCAAGGAGCTGAAAACAAAAGTTTACAACATTCAGCCCACAGCTCTCTAAGAGACTGAAGGATGGTTTGATTTCCCATTGCAAACTACAGCCATACCTGCTTGCTTCAAAAGCCAGAAACACTTTGGTCTTGATGGCTGCTCTCAGTGCAAGCTTCTGCCTTGAGCAGCCTGTCTGTTTTCACAGCTACAAGGGCCATGGGGAGGCCCATGAGCTTCCAACGTGGCCACAGGACAAGCACATCAGTCCTGTTCACCTGGGAAGCATCTCTGCCACAGAGGTGATACAGGATGGGAGGCTGCACCCACTCCACCATTAGTCACATTCCTGGTACCAGCAACTTGGAGAGAATTTTTAAGGACCCTTTGCTGCATGTTGCACCAGTGTATGTAGAGAGTCAATAGTAAAAATCATGAGAATACACCTGTCTTGAGCTCTGGGATGTGTCTCTCACCCCACTCTCTAAGTAGCCCATTTTCATCTCTCTGTAGTCTGTTTGCCACCACCAGTGCAGCCAGTGACCAGGCCCAGGTAGGGACTTTGACCTGTTCCACCTTGCTACATTTCAAAACCAAAGGTCAGTCTGGGTATGAGGCACACTGAATAGTATTTAGACAGCACAGATAGTTCAAATAAAAATAGAGTCTCATTTATGTATAGCCTTGGACAAACCCAACAGGAGTTAAAAAACAAAAAAACAATAAAAAAAAAAAAAAAAGAAAAAAAAAAAAAAAAAACCAAGAAAACCAACTAGGAAAAAAAGGAAAGAAAAAAAAAACAACCCAAACAAACAAACAAACAAAAAACCAAAAAACAACAAAACCAACCACAAACAATAAAAAAAAAAAAAAAAGAAAACAAAAAAAACCAACAAGAAAAAAAAAAAAAAAAAACCAAGAAAACCAACTAGGAAAAAAAGGAAAGAAAAAAAAAACAACCCAAACAAACAAACAAACAAAAAACCAAAAAACAACAAACCCAACCACAAACAATCAAAAAAAAAAAAACCACCCACAGAAGGCTGGGCAGCCAAGTTTATTTGCAGCTTTCTGAGGAACCTGCACATTCTCCAGAATGAATATTACAGCAGTCTATTTGAATACAAGATGTACAGCAGGTACAGCTAGCTCCTCATGCTTCCAACACTCAACACACGCTTGAGAAAGCAGTCACATAACAGTAGAGCCCCATTACAGGCTGGTTAAATTCAACAGTCTCTTGGCTCAGGTATGTGAATAGTATGCATAGAGACAGGCTGTTGCCTGACACCTCAATGAAACCATTGTAAGCACAGAATGGTTTGGGTTCAAGGAATCTTACAGATCATCTAGTCCAACCCCCTGCCAAAGGCAGGGACACTTTCCACTAGACCAGGTTGCTCAAAGCCCTATCCAACCTGGCCTTGAACACTGCCAGGGATGGGGCAGCCACAGCTTCTCTGGGCAACCTGTGCCAGGGCCTCAGCACCCTCACACATTAATAATAAATATTATGATATATCATAAAGATAGATGATGAAGATAGAATCATAGAATCATAGAATAGTTAGGGTTGGAAAGGACCTTAAGATCATCTAGTTCCAACCCTCCTGCCATGGGCAGGGAGAGACAGTGACCAAAGGTAAAATTTTCTATGTATGGTGTAGCTATTTGCACATAGATTTATAAAAACTTTCAAGAGGAAGTGGACATCAGCATTCTGAGGTATTCTTATAAATCTGGTCCTTCAAATCCATGCTGCCATTTAAAACCAATGGGTCCTAGATAAAAATATATTACTACATATTTTCTTTAAAGTTGCATGCCATGAACTTCATATCTTATGTTTCTGTGTACTAATCACATGGGATATTAACAACAGTAGCCACTAACAGTTAAACATTAAACACACACATTTGTGCTGCAGTTGTTTATACTTGATAAGACCATAATGTCTAATCTAATGCCAGATGATGAACTTTATTCCTCCCTGATTAGATTCATTATGAAGGGGGAGGAGAGGATAGAATAGATGCTGGTAAGCCTTACACTGGATGTATTGTTGACAGCACAAGAACAGGTTTATTTTTGTTATTCCTTCTGGTGCTCATTAGAAGCACCACACTTTTGGATGAGTTATGGCCAAAGACCTATCAATAAAACATGGGCTTACTGAATCTGCAGCAACATGAGGCATAAGTGCACTAATCTCTTATTTACTGATGGCACGTTATGTGACATCATTTTTATTCATCCCTGACTACTGGAAAATCTTAAAAATTTTGATCATTTTTGGAGATTCTGGACTAAGATTTCCATTTGTAACTATCAATTATTTAAAGAATAGTTTTAAAGTGTTCTTAGAGCTTTTTAAAAAATTACAATAATTTAAGCAGCAACAGCAGATGATTACAAGCCTTAAGCCTCATATGGAATCAAAAGTCCATATAAAATAGTCACATTGCCATCTACTGACAGCTCTTTATAAAAAGCCTTACATTTTTCATTAGTTGCCTGACTTAATGCTTTCTCTTGACATACAGTAGTACAAAAAATTAGGGATGTAAAATATATGTTGTCCAATACATCCCACTGCAATAATCCTGCTCCTCTTCGAATCTATTCCAATCCATTCAGGCTTTCACAGTTATATATCGCAATTAGATACGTTTATTAATGGCATTATTGCACAGTATTTCATAGGAGGTAAAACTGTTTTCAAGAAAGTAACTACAGAAGGCTATGTTAATAAATCTGTGTTACATGTGCAGTACATAGGGACTTGCTAATAGGATTTCCATAATAACAGCATTTATCTCACAGCACATTTTATAATACCACTCACTGACAGTATTGTCATTACATTATGTGAAAAATAGGATTTCATGTTAAGGACACATCATATAGACTAAAACAGCAGTGCCACTTGTGCACCTGTGTACAGATAAACCTGTGGGTTTATCTCATCTTTATACTAAAGTACATTTTGACCTGAGCCTTAATGCCTTGGTTATTACAACAGCAACATGTAAGTGCAATGTAAAACTGAACCTAGGGCTCATGCCTGATCTATCTTTCTGCAACATGGGTTAGAGGATCCTAAAAGTGACCTGTAAATCAAGTGATGCAGAGCACTTTCATTAAAGTAAATATACCAAGCTGGAATTTCCTCAGTTACCCAACCAGCACTGCACTGCACTGCACTGCACAAATGGAAGGCCATCCTTAGCTTCTTACTGCTAAATTCCCTCCTAAGAACTTCTGCATGCTCTCTACTCCATGGCATACAGTGATATTTACACACCCTTCCTTCTTAATTGTAATATTCAAGTTTGAGAGAAGAATACAAGAACAAAAAAGAGTAATCTATCAGTTACTGTATAACATGGATTATTTGTGCCCAGTTTTACATACTGTCAAATTTGCCCACCTTAAAAGAGTTTCTAAAGCTCTAAATTCTCTTTAACACTACAGTTACTATTATTTCTTGCGCTCATTTGCACATATTCCAGCATTTGAAATTGTGTGAGAAATTATCTTGTCATACAGAAGAGCCCAGAGAAGGCAGTACCCCACAGAACAAAGGGCATTATAGTGCTGAGAAACTTTACACCTTTTACATCTTTAAGTGCCTTCTAAAGGCATGCTCATTCATCAAACCAGGGTAGCAGGGAAACCTACCTCCATGTAGCAAAGTAGCTCAGGAATGCAAAGTAGATACAGCCATCTCCAATTATCCAAATATCCATGTTAATTTAAAAGTAGAAGTATACCAAGAAGCAGACAGAAGTGAACAAATATGCCAGAGTGAGAATTTACAGAAATGTAGCTACAGAGTTCTGAAAACTAAATAAAAGCAATCACAGAAAGATCCGACAGGAAATCTCTTGTATGTTATGTTCTGTTTCACCATGGACAAGCTACCCTCACACCTCACAGCATCTTGGAATCCTGTCTGGATGTCCTTTTGCAGGACTAATATATATTTACAGTGCATACCTTAACTTATCCAAGCATTTTATTTTGTCTCCTTTTCTGGAGTTACAAAACTGCTTAAATCTTTCTAGAGCTAGCGAGCCACATCTAATTATCACTCACTGATATATCTGTAATAACTAAAATAACTAAATGTCAGGATGGAATGATTAGTATGCACACAGTATGAAGAGGAAGGCAGGCCACTGCAAGGTAATACTGTGTTTGGCAGAAATTCATTTTGTTTACAGATAAATAAACCAACTGCCAGATTTACCACTCTGCAACTTTCCATTTTGTCTTCTCATCCAATGGTTGCTGGCAAAAACATCACCCTGAAATAAAGCTCTTGCAATTCAATGAGTGCAGAATAAACTATGAAAGTCACACTTGTCTCCCCTTGTAAACACTGTCTTTTTTCTAACAAACTATGTAAAAATGGAGCAAATAGCAATATATTGCACAAAATTCATAAAATTTCCCATTGCAATCATTTAAAGACAGCTTTAGTGAAAGCTGAATTGAGATAAATTCTTTAAGGGACAAAATAATTTCCCTAAATAACAAAGCAAAATCAAAGCTGGAATTTGTTTCCAAAATAAGATACATGCTACCATAAAACTCAAGGTCAGCACTGAATCTCACACATGTTCTTTGTATGTAATGATCCTCTCAACTTTTCTTGTTAAAAAATGAGGAGAAAGATTTTTACTACTTGATCAACCAAACAACTTTTGAGTTCAAATACCAACATATTTTGTGCAAAACCTATATAAACTTAGTGAGAAAACTAGAATAATTTATTTCACTATTATCATGACTGAGAAACACAGGATAAAATATGAAAATATATTTCTTCCTTTATAAAATATGAAAAATATTTCTTCCTTTAGAGAGCTCAAATATGGATACAATATCAACAGGTGCTGGAGCGGTTCAGGTGGGGTTTGTTTGTTTTTTAAACAGTGTATTGTTTTAGCTGTGGCAGAAATAAAATGGATCAAGCAGTGAAAAGCTCTTAGCCAAACACTACTTGTTGGCTGCACAAATTTCCTAAGCAGAATCACTCAAAACTTAGCTACTCATCATGCTCAGGCTCCGCTTGCCATATGAGAGGATGATGAGCTGAAATGGCCAAGAAGTATGCAAAGAATGCACACAATGAATTAACGCAGTTCAGAAGTGAAATTACTTTGTTTGTAATGCAGAGTTCACAGCAGTGATAAATTATTGCTTTAACATTGTAACAGCATCTGTTGCACACAGCCTGCAGGGCTGAGATCTGGACTTTGATCTACATCGCTCACATTGAAAAGAACAAGGTAATCCAGATAACTTTAGGACTCTCACTTGCACAGATTTAGAGAAGCTATAAAAAAAAGAAAAATACTCTCAAAGAGCTGCTTATTTTGGTGGGTAGTGGGATTTGTGTTTTGTTTTGTTTCAACAAGTAAAAGTATAAGAATGAAAAAGCCCATCACAGGAAGAACTCAGAAGCTGCTATGTTTGTTTTATCTTTTCCACTGTTTCTGTTTGCCACAGATAAATATGTAAAAATATATTCACATCCAAAGCATGGCTGAATAAGGGCAGAAAACAGTTAATGACGGTGTACACCAACTTCTGTGACTGATATGAGAGAACCTTCCTCATCTATTTAATTTTAGAACGATCTCTGTATACTCAAAATCCCAGCAAATTCCATGGTGTCAGAAATGTCACTTCTACAGTGCAGAAGGTCATGTCATTCAGCACAGCATCCTGGGAGAGCCTCTGAATTAAGAGTTTGGTCTTTCAGTACCTATAACTCATTAAAAACTAATTTGAAAGTCTCAACGTTTCAAAGCAGCAACAGCAAAAAGCAGAAGTCTGGAGAGTACTTAGGAATGGTACAGCCCCAAGGGGCTTGTGTTCCTGCTTTTGAAGAAAGTGCTTGATCATCGCCCATGCTTAAAATGAAAATATGAAAAACATTGCAAAATTAATCCTTAAAGAATATTTCTCCAAAGATGTTATAAAAATTTTCAAAATAAACTATTTCGTTGTGTGCCTTTATCACCTGAATCTGTATATTCAGAAGAAACAATCCAAGAAAGAAACAAATAATTATTTTAAGGTGTTCACACACACACAAATCACTCATCCATACCACAGGATGAAATGTCGTTGGCAGTGACCTGAAGGCACAAGTGACAGAAAGTAGAATGTAACTGTTATCCTCAATGTCTTATAACACCAGTGGTCAGTGCAAAATGTCTTTGAGGGCTGCAGTGGGTGACAAGACAGTTTGAGAAGAGATTGGAAAATCAAAGGACATAGATTCATTTACACATCATCACTGAGGAAATGAAACTTTGCCTTATTGTGTTAAGGGTTCATTAGCACAAACAAGCACTATGTGTTACTGTGTTGCAGGATGATTTTTCTTTTTGAAGGAATAAGAGGGAATGAAGTTCCATAGGCAAGGAGAATGATGGACTACCAAAAGATCTCAGCACAAACCCTACTCTGATGTCTTTTTTCCGACGGCAACTCAGCATATTGAGTACCTAAAGTAATAAAACAAAACTCTAGGTTTAGAAAACTTTCTAAATAAATTTTCAAGTCCAGATATTTAGCATACTTTTTAAACATATTGCGTATAATACACGTAAATATTGCAGCATTAATTAGTTAGTGGGGAAATTTGCCATATTTTTCAATACAGACCTTAAACCAAAAAAAACCTAATGTTAAGCTTGCACTTAAGTACTTTGAAAGTAGTTTCATGCTGAAGTACTTAATTAAATTACTGAAGTTCTATTCAGAAAAACATTTTAAACATTTTAAGTATGCAAAGAGATTCCTCAAGCCTGGAGTGAGACTAAATGGCTAACAAGTTTGCAGTACTGTCTTTCATCAACCTTATTGTGCACCTGACCCATGGGACACAAGTTTCCATATTCAGTGTGCATTCAACATAGACATATTGCCTTTTGTTTTAAAAGTGTATCGCTCATACTAACAAACTCTGCTTGAAACTGCAAGCATCTGCAGCAGTTTATATTGTTAGTTATGTGATCCAGTGCTGCAACTCTACAATCACAAGTTTGACCCAAACCCAAGGAAAGCAACTACAAGAGGTGGAAGTAAGGTCCCTCTGCAAGCACCACGCTGTTCTGGCTGTACACTCACTGAATGAAAATGTGGTAAAAACCTTTTCACCTCACATTTCTCTGCACGTAAATGCCAAAAGAATCTACAGCCTATGAGATCTATCATATTTTTATAAACATTTTATGCAAAGTTTAAGGAAGGAGGTGCAATTTCACAGCCATGCTCTTGTTGGCTCTAAGACTACTGCAGAGTAGATAAGATAATGTTAACAAAGGGGTAAGAAAGGGAGTTATAAATCACAAAAATCACAGTCATTGGTCTACTGCATCAGCTACAGCACCTTAGGCATAGAGGGTGAAAAATGCCACAGACGTAATTCAACATGCTATGTACACTCTGGTACCCAAGTTGGATCAATCACAATTCATTAAAAATCATGAAAATATATGACACTATTAATATGTCCATTAACAGTGTAAAAAGCATCATGATCATAAATGACTCCTACACAAATGTAAACCCTAACTTTAGAACACTGAACAGCTAACAAATCTAATCATTAGACATTAGAAGTTGTACTATTAATATTATTTGTTAATATTAATTACTATATTAATTAATATATTTATTGCCCTTTCTTAGCTGCATAGTATACCCAGTGTAAATCTGTAATATGTAACCCATCTGCCAACACAGAAATTGTGTACCTTACAGCTTGAGTGCTTGGAAGCACTGATAGTCCTTATGACAAGTTTTTAATGAAATAATGCCATGCTTGGCAGTGGAACTGAGAAAAAGAATACATTAGACTGACATATACCTAATCATCCTGCAAAATATTGCATTCCAGAACCGGAGGTGGATAGTCGTAAAAGGCAGACAGCATAATGTGCTTATTTGTGGTCTCATCCTGGAACCAGTAAGAGCTAGAGTTGGCTGGCATCAATTTTCTGCCCAGAAGAATACAAAATGCTGAGGTCTACATAAGTTCACTGTAAAAATATCAAATGATTGCCCACAAATAAATACTCTAAAAAGAAAGTGTTTGCTCCCTATTTATTTCTACAAAATCGCAAACAGCTTTGATTTGCACTGCGTTCACAGTCATGCCAAGGAACATGGTGAACAACAAATATGAACCACAGACATGCTTACCCTCTGTCTCTTAGCTTCCAGATGTCTCAGTTTTATGTGCCAAACCACCTCCTCCTCTTTCAAAATCCTACTTCTAAACTTTCAAAGTCCAGTGCCTTTCTACATTATGTTTTGTGGTAGAGTAATAACACTGTTTGAAAGGCATGTTTCAGGAGTACTTAAAAGTTGTTTCCAATTAAAAATGCAACTACGCTGTTTCAAACAGAAGAGCTTTTAAGCATTTTGAAGTAAAAAGAATCCAAATGATAACAGTGGCATGTTACAATTATGGTAGCAATATAATGATAATTCATAAAAGCCAGGAGTGTTCAATAAATATTTCTGCTGCATACTTCAGAGACAAAGCAGTATGTCTCAGGAAGTGGTGGAACACTTTCCTGTATTAACTCAGGCAAATGTTAGCTAGCAGCTTTTGAAGTCCAACATTTTCAAAATCAGCAGATCCAGATAACCAAAATGCTTTAAAAGAACAAGCCAAGTTTCTTTCTAGGCTGTCAGTGACTTCTGTCACATTGGCAAAGCTTCAGAAGACTGAATAGGAGGTAGAGTTGTACCAATATGACAAGATGGGACTTTGGAAAATCCCATAGTAATTATCCGAATAAAACATGGAGAAGATCAAGAAATTTGCTTCTACAAAATCAATCCTAGGCACAGTTATAACTCTTATGTACCCAAATCCAAAAACCAGGGTCTTGTGGCTTATATCAGTCGGAAGCAGAGACTGATGTTAGAATCGGAGTTCTGATTCAAAATACTTGTTTATAAGAATTTATTCAATTCTGTTTCTTTAAACATAGGAGAAGAGAGCCGAGACAATTACCTCTCACAGCACCAGAACTCCTTCATCCTGTTCCAAATATTTGCCCTGGAAAAACACAACTTGCATCTGCTAGGGCTGCATAAACTATTCCTTCTCAATTTCCACGTGCTCTCCCTGCTTCTTCTGTGAGATAGCTCAGCCACACAAACATACCCCTTCATGTATCAATAATCAGCCAAGCTTTCTTCAAACAAAAAAACATATTTCTAACTAGCTACCTTTATTTTGGATTAAAATACTTCTTTGCTGTGTCTCACAGCTACTGTAAAATATAGGATGGTAATTAACCCTACAACTTTCTATCAGATTAACCCAATTTATATTGTCGTATTCAACTAAAGAGAGACTTTGTTTAATCACTGTTTTTTTAGTTTGTTTGGGTTTTGGTTTTTTTCCTCTTCCCCAATTGTGCTATCTCCATCCTTTTGGAACAGAACTTTTTTGCAAAGCTCCACTCTCTCCATCCTACGTGACATGTAAAAACGTCAATTTGAGCAATAATCTACAAGAGCTTGAATATTCCCATCAATGTGCAATCAGAAAGAAATAGCCAATGGAGAAAAATCTTCAAAGGACCCAAGTTAGTAACCAGTGAGGAAAAGCTAAAGGTTCTCTCAGAGCCATTAATTTTGGATGACTTGCTGCTGTACACTAAGGACATGAGAGTCTTGCCTTTGCTTTTGTGGTTTTTTTTTTTTTTTTTTTGACTAAGAACTAGATTTTTTTGTACCAAAGAGTTTATTTCTTCCTGTACTCATGGAAGAACATCTAGCTTGACCATGCTGAGACATTTGCCTTTCAATCTTATTCTGCTTTCCAACTAGTTTTGACAATGCTCCTTTGAAAAGAGTAATTCTTTCTTTACATCCTGTAAACCTTTTGGAATATTTAGTTTCTAAAATATTCATGGAAATAGGACCAAACACAACCAAATTCGTGTATGAGAAGACCATAAAAGACTAAAAATAAGTAGCCATACTCTCTCAGTCAAGAGCAAAGCCCAAACAAATCCTGAAAAACAGCATTTCTCAGGTCAGCACAGTCTATAGCCTCTTACCAGTAATGGCAAAAAAAAAAATCACATATATAGCATAGATAATACATATGAAAGAAAAAATGGAATAGAGTATGAGGACAGTACGAACACACAGTTTCATAGACCAACAGTTTTCTAGTTTTTTTAAACACATACATTTTAGATCAATTTAAATCAGGTATTACTCTGATACCTCCTGAGGTATGGCTTGAAGCAAAAAAAAAGTACTGCTGTATAGATCTCATATAAGGATTTCCAAACATAAAAGACAGCACAGGAAAAGAAATACAGGAGAAAAGAGTAAAGGAGAGTTCAAGCATGGTATCTTCAAAAGCGAATAAGAGACGAAAAGTGTGCAATTTTGAAACAAAGGTTACATTACAAAAAAAGGATTCTTTTTCCACTAAGTATTTGGCATTTCGACCTTCTATACTTTAACTTTTCACAACTTGTGTTTGTTTCCCAAATTCTGCTTTTAATGTAATTTGCTTTTACTGGCCTGGAAAGCATAATGGAAAGAACAATTCCTGTAACTTTCAAGTTCAGCCGCAGGCTCCATGACACTAGAGCTTCAGGTGCCCCCTCTTTTGAGTAGTTTTGTGTAGTTGGAATATTGTAAAATGTTCCACTACTAAGAGCTGTCAAACTGGCACCATTCTGAGTATATTCTCAGCTGTACACAGAAGCTTTAGAACTTTGTTTTGAATAAGAAGGATGGCTATCTGCAAGCATTTACTGAGAAGCTGAGTTCAAGCATACATTATAAAACTAAGGAAAAAAACAAAATAAAACCAAATTACTAACATCAATGATTTCAGTTTCCTTCTTCTGACACTAGCTCCCAGTGAGAAATAACCTTCACTGCCAGGTTAGAGCTGGAAAGTGGCAGCAATGGGAAAAGAGATGCACATCAAAGCTGACGGTGAGCAAGGACATTTGCATTCCCTTTGAAGTCTTTCTCCATTCACCCATAAAGGCAACTGAAAAGCAGTACAACACGGGTGGCATCAAGCCCAGGCTGCTAATTTTTGATACGAGGAGAGAAAACTCTCTGTGGCAAGCACAAATGGGGTTCTGTGCTACCAATGCTCTGGGCAGTCTGTGCCAGAGGTTAGCTAGCCCCTTTCAGTACACCTCAGGAAAAGGCTGGAACAAGTTCCTAAGAGGCTCTGTCACTGCATTTGCTCAATATTAATCCTGTTTATTGCTAACAACCTGGTATTCCATATGATCATTTACTCTGAAGTTGCTCAGTTCCCCAGTTATGATCACCATGACGGACTGTTTGTTCTTGATTATATGTTGCACTGGGAACTGAGGATGGCAGGACCCTGTGGGTGGGCAAGGGGAGCCTTTCCTAGGGAGTATAAGAGCAAGTAAGGAGGAAAGAGGAGTGAAGCACAGGGTGAGGAGGAAACTGGGGAAGAGGAAGGTAACCAGCTCGGAGCCTGAAGCACGCAGAGCCTATGATGTTGCACGGGACAATGTCGAACGCTCTTATTCACTTATTCAATTGCTCTTATTCAATTACTCTTATTGACTTAGAGAAGAATTATAAGCGGCACATGGCATCAGGGAAGTGCAAGGTCGTGCAAAAACAATCAGCAAGTGGCACTGCCACATATTATACAGCAGTTTTAGAAAGACCAATTGATGATGACAAAAGATGAGGCATCAAAACCATGGAACAAAATGTAAACCAATAGTTCTGTAATATTAAATAATCCCTAGTTCAGTCTTTTGCTCTTTCTTTAGAATTTGGAAAGCCAGATCAAGTTGACAATAATGCTACACAGAGCAGCAGGTCTTCTGTTTCTTCCTAACCACCTATAAACCTCTCTCTAAAGACAACTACTCTAAATTATGAGCAATGACTTGAAGTGATAATAGATGGACTTATTCTATCTGAATATCAGATCCTAAGTGCTAGAAATGTCTTAAGAGGCCTTTGATGTGCAATGACCAAAATCCTTTCATAGATTTGAGTAAATACCTAGTGTTCAATATAGTGACATAGAGTAAAATTATAGGCTCAGGATTAATAACAGGCTGAGCTTATTCTGGTTTTGTTTATTTTTGGTAAGGGGTTGTTTGATTCTTTTACTTTTTTTTCATGATTTCAAGATTCAATTTGAAGTGTCTCTATGCATAATTTTATAGTAAAGTGACCCCAAAGTCATATGCATGCACAGTACATAGAGAAAAAAAAAATAAAGGAAAAATGCTCCTTACCTCAAAACCAGTTAATTTCTAACTGACAGCAAAAACAAATCTGTTACTTCTATCACTACTTCCTTGTATTCTGTCACTCTGAAAAGAGTTGCTTTCTGAAAATGAGCCAAGTTGTCCCACTTCTCCTTAAAACTTAATTTTGACAATAGGGATGTTGCTGACATGTTAAGAGCAGGCAGCATTGTCTCACTGATCTTGTACTTTCTTGTCTATACATATTTGCTCCCTCATGCACCTACTTAGACTGTTAGATACTTTGGTGGCAGCTGTCTTTCTTGTCTGACATTTAACATCATAATTCCTGATCAAACATTTCAGGCTGTGTTTTTAAGAGAAGCATAGGCCAAGTGAGTGATCACTGGGAAGAAGTGCTGTTCCTACATCCTTTCATCCTTACTTCCAGGTGACATGCTTCCACTCTAATTTGCCATAGATTTGGAAGTCATTATTTTCCTTCCTGAGCCAAAACCCCCTGATGAGCACAGCAGAAAATTAGCTCAGCAAAGAAAACTGCAAGCTGGTAAAGTTCACAAATGGACCAGTTTGATACTAGTGCTGGCACAAGAAAGGAACCAGGACCAAGTATCCAGAAACAAGAGAAAAGGGAGGACAGAGCAGCACGTGATTTTTGCCTACTCAGCTGTTTGCAGTACTGGGGTAACAGAAATAAAAATAAGCGCTTGTTATATTAAAGAAGTGGACCAGGGGTGGGAAAGCAATAAGTAAATTAGATTAAGGATTAGGGTTTTTTGAAGGTGGAAATTATTTCCTTAAATATGGTATGTCAAGAACTTGATTTTGGACATGTCTATGCAAAAAGTGGCAAACTGTGTTCAAGGATCAAAATGAAGAGATAATTTTTTTTTTTTTTCTGCCATATAAGATGTTCATGAATCTCCCCAGTAGAAGAACTTGCCTTGATCACCACACAGCCTAAAAGTCACTTCTGCCTTTCTCTAGGTATTACCTACCTACAAGTTTTGGAGCTAGTTCTCACATCTTTCTAATACTTGCTTGGAAAGATTTCATCTTCTGAATTATCACCTAAAATCATTCATTCTGAATCATTATCTAAAACCACAACAAACACACCCATAGCCATATAACACAACAGCAATTCAGTAATGAATGTGCACAAGCCAAAGAGGAAGAGCAGGAGATAGATGATCTTCTTTCATTCTGCCTCTACTCAATATGATCTATAGCAGCTTGTGACCATCACTGGTATGTTTTCATTGCTCCACTTCCCAAATTATGACACCAAATATGGCAAAACTGACTTTCTTAAGCCTTAGTTAACCACTGATTTAAATTATTTCTATGCCAACAGCTGCACATCAACATTTAGTGCCTCATTTAATGATCCACCCTACCAAGAATATTTTGGGGGTTGTTGTCAGATACACATTGACAGACACTTAGATTGCAGCAAAGTTTGTAAACTTGCAAAACAACTTCTTAATGTTAGAGTTTCTAGCTGTACAATATTCCCCAAATCCCTGGTTATTTTATAAAAATATAAACAGGAAATATTTCTTCATTGTAAATGAAGAACATGATGAAAACTATCCCCATTGCAATTATGTTGAAATTTAGACTGGCCTTAATATGCTAGTACATTAAACAAGGTAACTAATGAAATAAGTAAGAACAAATGTCAAGTTAAAACAGCAATAAAAATAGTTAGAATGAGTATCTTGGAAATCATCAGTAGAAGAGTAAGTAATATAAATACATGCTAATATTAAGCACTTTTGGTAATGAAACTATCAATAATATTTAGAGACTTTGTTCCCAATAATGTTTAAAAAACCTCAGAAAGCAAAAATTGACCAGGACATAAGTTTTCTAAATTATGATTATTTATCTTAAGTGCAATTTATTTATTTATTTTAAGTGTAATTTTTAATTTCTTCCTATTAGTCAGAACAAGAGCTTCTGAGAAAATGGGTGATTTTTATCACCCAAACCAGAACTTTTGTGAATTTGCTAAAAGCCATCTGTGATTAATTTGGTACATAAACATAGAAGGAAATACAGACAGCTATCAAAATACGAATTGATTTGTAAGTATAGACAGCAAAACAGAGATGTGCACTATTAATTTACTAAAACAGTGAAAGCTTTCTGGTATATCAGATTCAGGCATTCACCACAGAACATGAAGTCTCCACATACATTAACATAGTCAGGTACAAAGCAAACAATCAGTAGAATTTGATATCTATAAATTTTTGCACATCCTCACTTCCTAACAGAACAATACTTTAAAAAGTCCTGATTTAAAAAAAGTCTAAAATGAGCATAGCCATTGAAGTGGAACCCTTTATGCAACCTATTTTATCTTCAATCTACAGTTTTATCTTTTATCTACAGTTTTTACAGAGGAGAAGAAAAATATCTGCACAGAAAACTTATTTCATTTTCAGTAGCTATTCTTCCAATCAACAAATTTGGTAATGATTCCATATTTAGGGTAAGAACTTTTCTGGTGGGAAAGATTTCACTATTTTCAGTATTTTAGGGAGAGGGGTATTATTATTTTAACATAAGGTAAAGCATCTTTCAGTTCTTAGAGTCAACTGTCGTCACCATGACACTTGAACACTGACTTAAAATGTTTGCTTTATATTAATGAAATCAGGAATACAGTGTTTACAATATTCCTTTGAACTCTTGATTAAAATACATACATAAATAGATATATATTTATATAAGTGAGAATTTGATCATTTTGATCTACGTTCTTGATGCTTTGATTCCACTCTGCTTTGAAGATGGTTCAAAAAAGAAATTTCTAACATATGCCCCAATACCATTATTTGCATAGGAGATCCTGAACAAAAGGGAGACAATTGCTTTAAACTGATTCATACTTTCACAAAAAATTATTGTAATCATGTGATTTAGAGTTCCTCAGGCTGCACTAAAATTTTTCACATTATAGAATTCATTACACCTGACAATTCATAAATTTCCAAAATTATTTTCAGAGGTCAGCCAAGCAGTAGTGGTGACAAAGGAGCAAATATTTTATGTCTTTCCGACTATTAATTTAATAGAGCCATTTTCATGTGCCAAACATACAAATCTACGTATCAGTTCAGATTTTCTCTAGAGCCCAACTCCAAATGAAAGCTTACTCACATATTTGTGTCTGCTTTTTCAAAAGCCACAGTATTCAATAAGCTGCCTCCTTAAGAATTTAAACCAGTGGTTCTGAAAAGTCAACAAGGAAGCATGACCTCCAGCCACTTTCAGAAATGTGATGCACGCATTAAATAGATGTCTTATGATAAAATGGACCTTGCTTGCCACTTCTATGCACTAAGCTTAGTGCTAAAACCAGATCTGATATCTAGTCAGCATGAAGAAATTATGACCTGAAGAAATTATTCATGAAAACAATTCAGCTGCCTGAAAAAAAAAAAAAAGTGTTGTGTTACTCTCCTTTACCTCTATACATTTATTCTATCAGATGAGAATAAGCATATAACAAGAAGGAAAAAAAATCTAAATAGCTTATAGTAGTATGAATATAAAACTGAAGTCAGACCACTGAGAANTAAGCTGCCTGAAAAAAAAAAAAAAAAGTGTTGTGTTACTCTCCTTTACCTCTATACATTTATTCTATCAGATGAGAATAAGCATATAACAAGAAGGAAAAAAAATCTAAATAGCTTATAGTAGTATGAATATAAAACTGAAGTCAGACCACTGAGAATTGACTGCAAATCCCCTGAAGAACAGGCCTATTAGAGGGTTGGGGTGGAGAAGACTTGATTGCAAAGACAAGCAAGAAAAAAATTTACATGACAGTCAACTTTACCTCAAGGCTTACAGGACTGTGATGCAGGGAGACTAGCACACCACCTGCCATGTGCTGAGGTACAGCTTTTCCTATGTGCTTCTGAAGCTTAGACTCAGAGGGACAACACTAATTTATGAATTACTCTGTTGACAATTTAGCTTTTGTATGACTGCTTTCTTTAGGTTTTGCACAAAGGCTATGCAAGGAACAATACAATTCTTCATTTAATGCTTTATAATAATATATTTACATGGCACTGTTTCTGTCTTCTTTTTTTTTTTTCTTCCTATTTGCATTCCTTTTATCTCTAACTAACCCAAAATCCCAATTTATACATACATATGTGCACCACTTTTCGCAGACAGAGGATCTTTTTTATTCCCCACAAAAAATTATATGTGGAAAACTTTTCCATACTACCCATCATAGTAAAAGCAAGGGTGAAGCAAGCCTGCATTCTCACAGTGGGTGCTTGAGCAGTTCTGAAGACCTCAGTGTCAGATCCTTTACAGCCACTGAGAACTATAAGGTGGTTATGAATCAGTAACCATACAGCATCCCTGAGCACAGATCAGTTAAATCTATTTCATTTCAGGCTAACCTACACTATGAAACATGTACTTGGTTATGCCTTCTGCATTATGTCCAATCTAGCTCAGATTTGCATTGTAAACAAATCAATTTGCCACTTTAATTGTTTAGCTCTGAGTCAACTTACAGGGCTGAGAGGGCAGATAAAACATAATAAATGGCTTCTTGTCCAGATTTTATCACAAGGGGCTGAACTAAATAACTTATGAACCCAGTCAGTTCTATTGAGTTATGAACTAGCTTTTCCTCCAGAATAAATTAAAATTCTTATTGCATTCAAAAAGCCTGGCGTGAACACATTTTATTACTATTGCAGGGAAGTGCAGAAATAATGGAGGTAGAGCTAAGGTAAATATATAACCTGATGCCTCTCCAGTGGATTGTTTGCAAAACCTCACAATTTTATGCACTGGTATTTGAATGTTGCATTTTCTGCCTCTGTATTCAGAAGGCTCAATAGAAAAACAAAGCTGCTGGGACATGGCAAAATAAAAGCTTTGTGATGACAGAAGAAGCTACTGCAAACAAAGAATATGTCCTAAAAGCAATGACAATTTTCTGCTACATTTTCCTATAAGCAATCCCATCCCAATTCAGGAAAAATGGTCATTTCAGTTAGAACTTGGGAAAGGAGCAGAGAGCATAAAGTAATAGAAACTAAGTAAATGAGAAAATTATAGCCTAGATAAAATGGAAGTTAGCATACATTCTATATTAGAATTTGATACTATTAAAAACATAGAGCTAACTATAATAATTTATATGTACAATGAACACGCACTTTATTACCAGAGAAAAAGGACAAAGTCCCTAAATGGCATAAGCACACAGAGATGAATGTTTGTCATATGCAGTATGAAGGTGAAATAAAAAGATGGCTGCATCATTCTGAAGTTTCAGGAAGGCAACAGGCTAAAATTCATCCCCCAGTGGCAAAATTCTTATTAATTTCAGTAGGTCTAGGATTCTGTACAAGTTAAAAAACAACAATTGCAACAACTGAAATACTCAATGATACAGAGACAGAACAACCATAAATATTCTCCCTTGTCAAATATAAAAATCTGACCTTTGAACAAAAAATAATCTATTCCATATCTTTTTTTCTTCAATGACTAGATGAGCTTACAGCCATCCCATACATGAATAGCAAAATATATTTTAAGTTACTAATTAATAAATGTCAACCCAAGTGAAAATCAGAAATGCTGATTTGAATTCCCAAAGGGTCAAAATTAATACTAACCTCATAAGTTAAATATTCAACACAGTAAGATTTTGGAAATGACTGGACAGGCTCTTGAGAAAAACATGGTAATAGTGTAACTAATGGGACTCTGAAATACAGAAAAATCAAGTTGTCAATGCAAACTGAGGAATAGGAAACAAGCTAATCTGTAAATTACTTCAAAAATAACTAAACTGATCAACAAGAACACATATGAAATAAAAATATCAAAACTAAATGAGAAACCAGGGTCTATTACACATCTGCAGAGCACACTTTCAAAAGATTCTAGCAAGTGGAGTAAATTAAAAAAAATAATAAATCTTGCATATGAATAAAACCCAATCAAGCCTCAATAGGAAAGAATGTTACAGCAGCCATCTTACAGAAAATATCAGCATTTAAGGAATTGAAGGCTTGCTCAATTCAGAAGAATATGAAAGCCTATACAAAAGACTACGAAAACGTCCCTCATGGGAGAGCCAACCTAAAATAGAACTTAAGAGCACTAAAAAAAAAGGATGTCAGGAGTGCCTTGTAAAGAGTTTTCAGAGCAAAAAGTTTGAAAATACATAAAAGGAGCAAGCCAAATAGGAATTCAGAGGGACAGTTTGACAACAAAAGTGTACCTGAGATGCCATATGTGTATATAATGCCATAGCAGAGAGGCTCAGTCACTGCTTTGCATTGCTGGTCCTTGCTGAAAATGCTGGACAGATTTAATACTCAGCTTACTCTTTGTACCAGGAAAGGTCAGAGGAGCTACATCAGCTTGGTATAAACAAACAGTATTAAAGCAAATAGATAAATCAGATGTCAGAATGTCTGGAGGGCCCAAACAGCATAAACCTGAAAGCGCTATAGAGATTCACCCTGAAATGCCATTACTGCTGTCTGAGATGCTCAGCACCACCAGACATTACAGCTAGACACTGTGGCAGAGTACAATGCAACTGTCAGCTACAAAAAGGGTTCACAAGAAAAACCTGAGACCTACACACCTCTGAATCTGTCTACCATCCTGTTAAGACAGTGAAGTCTATGGTAAACAGAGCATGTGAATAAGAATAGTCTATCCAGAAAGAGTAAGCATAACTTCTGTAAAAGGAAATCCTGACTCACTAATGTGCTGAATATCTTTAAGGGTATCAACAAGCAGGAAGATGAAGATGATCCAGAATACTTTACATATCTTAATTTCAAAAAGGTGCATGAAAAGTCTCTGCTGGCTTGGATTCATCTCACTTCAATGGTGGGATGGGAAAGAGCAACTTTCAAGTCCTTATTACAGATTTTTAATGTCTCTGGTCTTGCTTCTTTCACAGAATCAAAAAAGAGGATACAGCCTTTCCTCCCCCATAAGAGGTAGGTAGTTTGGAAAGTAGCCCCTGTGTACAATCATCTTGTCTGCTTACTCAGGAAAAATACTACCACTCTTTCAATGCCTCAGTAATCTAGGACTGCAAAGCCCACTCTCTACCAATCATTTAGGTCACTCCTTTTTGGCTTTGAAATGTTGAGCTGTTTCCTCACTGCTCTTAGCTTATACACAAAGTCATGTTAGTCATGCCTATATTAATTACGTCAGTGCTTCCTAAGAGCTGGAGTAAAGGAAACTTAGATGCTCCTTCAAAAATCCCAGATGCAGCATTCCTTGGGAAAAATAAATAATTATCTCAGTAAGGAAGAATCTCAATTCAATCAGTTTCTATTCAGGCCTTGCTCATAAAATTTCAGTCTTGAGTAGCAAGCCAACTTCAGGAAATGCTAAGTAATAAGCAGGGATTGCACTCTCTCATAAAACACTTTTCAGTTCTCAGGTGGCCCATTAGTCATTCCTCCCAAGTCAAGATTTCATATTTAACTATTTTGAAAAGATCAAAGCAGAAGTTTCTTCATCATTTTCATCTTGATAGCATTTTACATTCAGACCTGGAATTAAAACTAGTGTTACTTCATTTCCTGTATCCAATTTCCATTTTACCTTAATTTTGTTCTTTATAGCCACAATCAGAAGAAGGGATCAAAAATGTGAAAAAGAGCTGTTCTCCAACCACTACACAGCTCTTACCATCATTTATTGCATTTTCAATAAAAGGGGCTAGCAATAACTGTTACTTCTAAAGGAGAATCAAATAAGCTCTGTTTATAGTACAGCCAGCAGCAAGATGACTTTACTAATAGGTAACAAATTGCCAATCTGATTGTAGCCAGCTGTCTAGCAAAAAACTGGAATCATGCATTGATGTTTTGGAGAGCTTGCTTTTGCAAAACGTTGGCTGGATGCAGCACTATTTATATGCAGCCCATCCGTGTACTGCATTTGAGATGAAGTGATAGCTACCATCTTAAAACAGCTGTAAAATCGTCTCTGCCATCAAATCATACAACCTGGGTATATTTTAAAATTCATTTTGATTTTAATTAGGACAGTGAAAACTCAGAGTCCAAAATAAGCAGGTATGCTAGTCTACCATTTAAGATGGCAGTTGTCGTGGTTTAAACCCAACCAACCACGCACCTCATTCACTCACTCAACCCCCCCTTTCTTGC